>DWFO01001105.1:0-16916 GCA_018246595.1 Mimoniades nurscia nurscia | reverse complement strand
CACCACCTATTCCATCGTGGGACTTAAAAGTAACTGGTGAAACGTGGGAATGTTGTACATTCCTCTGCCTACCTCTTTGGGGATTGCAGGCGTGAAGTTACTCTTTTTTTATACAATAATAATCCTTATCCCCTTAAAATAAGGACTTTCTCACGCGCCCGCGTATTAAAACTCATCGTGACGTAATGCAGTTAAATAGAGACATTTCACACAGAGAGCGCCTATCATGTAGCACCTAATCGCTGGTTACAGAGAACCTAACTAAACTCATCAATCACTAAACAAGGATTAACGAGGCGTTTGCGTTGAATCTATTCGATTTGATATCCGCCGCGAGCGTATTAACGCACCTGGGTGTAGAAATTAATTAACATACAGTGGCTTGACACCCGGTATATTAGATACCTATTAGAGTTATGACGGCTAATATTTAATAAAAAGTGAAATGTGGGAGTGTAGGTACTGCAATTATCTGTCTGCCCCGTCGGAGAAATGCGGTCGTGATGTTATTATGGTTATGTAATTACGGTTATGTTGTTACGGCTAACATTTATGTACGTGTCAATGGATTTACGTGAGCGAAGATCCGATAGTTCATCCGAAGTGAGTTCAAATCCTGGTGAACATCATCTTGTATACGCTACAAGTGTAAAAGAAAGCATCGTGAGCAAAATTTTACACCTCAGAATTCGTTATAAGTTATGTGAAATTAAACACACCCACACTTGACCAGCATGGAAGACCTTAAGCCTAATCATCATGAGAGAAGATCCGTCTCCAGCAGTGGCACAATAAAACGGTTGATTATAATAATGTCACATGTACCCTACTCGTATATTTTTTGAAGAATTCTACACCAAGTTAATCCATTGCGAATCAATTACACGTTAGTAAAGACAGTTTTGGAAAGTCTTTTAGAGCGCCGTCACAATTTTAAAAAACCTCGTATATATGTATGTGCGTATATATTTTTATCGACATACCTAATTTGTCAGCTTATTTTCCGATCAGACGTCTGTGTGTGGAAAAACATCTCCACATATGATCGTCTGACAACATTTTGAGACAAAGAAATATCTTTGTCTCAAAATGTTGTCAGTTTGTGACAATAACTCATGTTTGTGACAATAACAAATAAGATAATTCAAATTATAATAAATAAATAAGATAATTCAAATTATTACATTTAAACACAAATTCCATACGCGAATTTCGATTAAAACTACTACTTTAATTACTACTTTTGTACATTGGATTATTAGAATAAGTATTAACTATAATCACATACTAAAAGCAAATAGTCCATTTGATACTATACTGTGTAAAACAAATTCATGGATTGTAGACGAAACTAAACATGAAATTAATAGTTTTTCTAAAACATCCCGCGCTAAGATCGTATTATGTTCGGAGTTACAACACCGTTAGCTTACGAAATAGAGCCATGAAGTCGATTAGGCTTATGGCTGGAACATTGTGAGCTAACATTTGCGTATTGTGAGCGAATGTTTTAAATACGATATTGAAACCGCCAACGTGGGAATAATATTCCTTTAGCAATAATTGTGTGCATAAATATTTATTTTTATTGCAACTCCAAACTTTATACTCTTGTTTCATTTCTTAGAAATATGGGAGCGTTAGTTAAAAATGACCTTGATATTGCAAAGATCAATTCCAACATTAAAGTCCATTGACATGCCATAAATGTTTCTTAATCTTTTTCATTCTTCTTTTACATCTTGAAAAAAATTATATTGTTTCAAAAGTTGGCATTTATTTATTTTTTGTAAAACTCGGTTATTATTCAAATGATAGTATAAACAAATTCATCACGATGCCTGCCTCGTTGGCTTAGCCGTTAAAATCGAGACTGCCCGTCGACAGGTCCTGGGTTCAAATCGCCGGTGTAATGGGTTTTTCTAAATTAAAATCTTAATCTAAGAGTGGCCCGGAGTCTGGATTTCACTCATCACCTCATTTCATAGTGGGATGTAAACGCTACTGGCGAATCGTGGGATTGTATTGCTGTCCTCTGCCTACATCTTCGGGGACTACAGGCGTGATGTTACGTTTTCGTGACCATGCATCTTGCATGAGCAGGCCGGAGAGCTTGCTGGAGCTAGTTTTCTTTACTGTTTAATATGCTTTAACAGAACAAACAGGTATCTTGATAAAAAATTAAAAAATACAAGTGTAGGTAGGTACTGAATTTTTCTACAGATCTTCTGTCGATTTCGCGATTCGTCTCTATATTATGTAATTGAAAAAGAAATTTACAATTTATTAAAAAAATCGTGCTCCCCCTAAGACATTTCAAAGTAAATACATTCAAATTAAAATTTAGAGTCAGTAGGTACCTACTCGTAGATTCCACTAATGTGATATCAGATGGGTAGTAACCATATTGGATAATATGGGTTTACAAGCTTTTATACATATACATAGTATGAAGGGATGAATTTAGAAGAAGCTCGTAAGGCGTGTGTGGCTACAGATTTCAGGCAATCGGAGCTCTCTGTGTACCCCATAATAAACCTGGCGAAGCGATACACATAATAATTATGGCGTCAGAAACTTCAAAACATCACATATCCTGATTTAAAGAAACAAACGAACACAAGGCACTATAACATTTGATTCCGGTTATGTGCAATGCATAAAAATATTTTATTTCTCCTCCACATTAGTGTTTCTTAAAGGTTTTTGAGCATTAAAATTGTAAATAAAATTATCCGTAATAGCTTAAGCAATAGTCATTGTTAATACTTGACTTTTCCTTATTGAAAGTCAGAATGAGGTTAGTGCATGGTACGTGGTATGTACAAGACGCCTAATATCTGTTACAGTATTGCTTCCTTAACAAATGCTATAAGCTTAATGAGTACAAGAACATTTATAACACACTTAATGTAACAAATAACGAGAGCTTTTACGATAATTTTACGATTATTTAAATTAACCTGGATTACGATAACTTGCCTTCCCAGTTATTTCACTGTTTGCAAAGTTTAAATGTAGGAAAAATACGAAACACGAATTTAAATACCAGCGAATCTAAATACCATATTTTTTTTTGACATGAAAATGAATTAATTTACGCTTATACTTTGCCAATTACACAGAAGCGAGTCATGAAGTATACTTCCCATTGTCATGAACAGACAACCTGAAACAATACACTCACCTGGAAACTAGAAACTTGCAACAGAGACCTGATACAATACACAAAATTGTGTGCACATATGAACACATACATACATATTAAAATTATGTAGGAATGTTGTACAAATGTTTCATTACCAAATTAAATAAAGAATTCATATGAATGGGAGTGGTCTTAACATAATAACATAATATAATAATAAAAAGAAAATTATGCTTCTTAAACATTTGTTATTTTTGAAAACGAATCATCTGCTTATAAAATATGCAGAGTCATTTAACATGGGTTATTTAGCCATTAACATGCAAAGCTAATTACTATGTGAATTCTAAACGAATGAAAATAGAGATTCTGCAAGACGATTATCTTACGTTATAGGAATAACAGACGGGCTAGTGAGGGCTATGTTATGGTTATGTATCCCATAGATATCCATCTCTATTCTCACATGTGGCTTAAAATCTATCTGAGAATTATCATTTTTGCGTTAATACTGTTGAGGGTGAGATTACAATGCTTCATTCACTTGTGGTCTGCTTATCATGGTAAATAAAATTTGCAATTGTAATTAAGCTGCTAAACACCGTTTCGTCTATTTAAGCATATTATTAATAACCTATCTTCAACATGTAGTAGGTACAATATACCTAGGACGATTTTCTAGGGGTTAATAAACCTGTACCGTTGTGCCGGATCGTGGATCCAATTTCCACGTGGGGAAAGTATTTTTAGGATGAGCATGGGTATTTGTCCTGTATCTCAGTATGAAAAGAATAAAAAATATCTATATGCGTACGCATTTATAATATCTACCTGTATACTTACATAGTTTATCAGCCATCTGGTTACTATATCACACTGTCTACTTTGTTTGGGAACAGAGTTATTTGTTATACATTTTATAATACTACCTCGCTGCTCGTGTTGGTTGAAAGCGCGACTTTCGATAGGGAGGTCCTAGGTTGAAATCTCGGGTCGGGCTCTACTGGATTTTTCTTATTTAGATTTTCAAGTTATGGCTCGGAGTCTAGAAATGTGCCCGGTGTATGGCAATAGGATCACCACCTATTCCATTCCGTAAACGTAACTGGTGAAACTTGGGAGTGCCGTACACATTCCTGTCTACCTGTCCAGGGATCACAGGCGTGATGTTACATTATTTCTAATACATTGCGCAAAATTACTACTCGACTTAGATATACCTATTGTGAAATATCGTGTTAACAAGAGTGTCGTTATAAAGCCACAACTGTCATATCAGCATCACATCAATCTGACATGTCATCGTCGATAACCTATGACGACGAATCCTAGCGAACCCACGTAGTAACAAGAGAAAGTTGACACTCCAGCGCGTGACGCTGACGTGTGAACACCTTCAGAGACGTGAGCGATTTAATCGCGCGAAACTCTCCCGTAGACTACACAAACGGTACATTTAAAACAATTCTGAACTCTATTCTATAAATATACAACGCCAAAATTCTTATTACAGAACAACAGTAGACGAAGGACTCGTCGTGACTTTTCACTTCGCAGTCAAGTGGTAGGAACCTCGCATGTAGAACGCTTTCCAAAATTGTGAAACTTGTAAATAACGATATACCTCACACGTCAGATTTGAAAATGGAACCAGAAGCTTTATGTGCTACTTTACTAATGATAAAAATCATAATTATGCTTAGAGCATTGTAAGATCACGCCTGTAATCCCCAAAGCAGTAGACAGAAGAGTATAATACATTAAATACGTTTTACCAGTTACGTTTACGTCCCGTCGTGGAATAGGTGGCTTAGACCGTGCACAAATCCAGATTACAAGCCACTACTAGAAATTGCAAAATAGAAAAATCCAATAGTTCCTAATCCGGTATTCGAAATCAGGAGCTCTCGATCAGCGATTACGCTTGTAACAGCTCAACCAACGAAGTAGTCAACAAGAACGTTGTCGTGTCGAAAAAGCTCTGGGGTCGTATCTATATGTACAAACTTACACGCATAATGATTTTGATTGATTACACGCATAATTTTTGTTTAACGCTTCACTACTTCAGGGAGTACCTACGTATGGCAGCCGAGCGCTGCTATTCTTCTCAGGGGTTAATTCTCATATTGCAAAAGTTATTTGACGCGACCTCGTTAGGTAATTAACTACCACCACACATTTAAAAAAAGCATAAATGAAATAAATTAAAAATAATTTAATCAAATATTTAACCAGGGGAAGCTTGCTAATGACGTTTCATATTATGAAGCACCAGAAGTTATTTTTTTAAAAGTAAACTTAGTCGCAAATTATTGTTAAGAGACGCCAGAAATATTGTGGACGCCTGAACCATTTCAATTTGTAACAATCGTTAAACCTTTGTAAACGCATTTAAACTAAAAATTTGTTGTATAATCACTAACCTTTTACTGGCTCATCTCCAAAAGTCAGCAATTTGATTTTGTAAACTTTTGACACTGTCACTTGTGATATGACATCTGAGTTTGGAAACTGTCTATTCACAAAAAATAAGATGAGACGCGTGATGTGTTAAATTGAACCAAAAGTAACAACAAGACGTTTATTGTCATAGATTTATGAACATCACATGTTGTGCAGTATGTGCATTCCATTCGCACAAGCACGCGTAGGCCGTTCGCAATAGGCTCGCAAATCAAACCCACTTAGGCGGGGCATACACAGTTAACAGGGATAAACACACCAGCAGTTATCCAGCCTCATAGCCTCAGCCAGCGCAATCATAGCCGTCGTCAATCTTTCCCCGGCTTAAAATTAGATTCACCATCAGTATGGCTTTCCCAGGATTAGATTTTTAGTTTTAAAAACTTATAGGTAAATGGATATATATATTTGGTTAAGTACTTTTGTGTTGACTTATTCCGTATTTAGTTTCTACGTATTTCGATGTTTTATGTATACATAAATTGTAAACTGAATATTCCAAAACTGGTGTAGTCTACCTAACCGTACTTGGCCAGCGCGGTAAACTAAGCCCTTGACCTTCTCATTCTGAGAAGAGATCCATGTCCAGCAGTGGAAATATAAAAAGGGTCGGCAGAAAAAATCCAATTCGCTTATAGAATTGCGATATTTGTTCAAAATGGTTATTATTCCAGCCATATCCTGTGATATTAACATCTGCTTCCAATAGTTATTATTATCATTAGGTCGCTGTCAATAGACATCAAAGCCAAAATATTATCATTTAAGTTTCTGTGTTGGGTGTTTTAAAATTCAATATATTGTGTTTATTTTCAATTTTATTAAGCTATCGACACAGGCCTATCAATATGGACAACCTACTCTAAAACCAACATTCGAGATTGCGCAAATCACCGACTAGCATTAACTCTCATTACTCTTTCACAAACATCCCATTACTATAAATGACGAAATTATATTTTGTGACATTACCTTAAGGTTGAAAATTCTTTGGGTGTACGCGTGAAAAAATGGAATCAATACTGTAAACGTAATAAGTACTATTTGGACATCCGGCAGAGAAATTCTATTTTCGAATCGTCATTGGAATGACTGTAATCAACGATGACATGGGAATTTACCTTTAAATAAAACGGAAGATTCATCAATGAATACATCATACAGTGAATCATCAATACCAATACATCATAAAGCCACTGTAATTTATAATTAAAACAAGTTTGAAAATTCTAATCAATTAAAAGTGAATAAGAACGTAGAACTCAACTCTCACTGATAAATATTTGAAGACGAAATATATGGGAGCTTCTTGTTTACTATAAAGACAAACCGACATTTTCAAACAGAACTCAACATAAATCGTGTACTGATGAATATCTTATACGCATCGCTATACAGTTTCTAACAAATGAGAACAACGTAAAGCAAATTGTATGTTAAAATAGTGAATATAATGTGGAATGCAAATATATTACCGCTAATACAGTACCGCGAACAAAACAGCAGTCACTGGGAGTATTGTCAAGAGCCTTAGGTAACTGTCAGTCTGTTACCCAACCTCTGAAATGAGCGAAACAACTCCAGACTAACAATTCAGCTGTCACCTCCCGATTCTGTAGTTTATTCACCGAATAGATTATCTAAAAGATATTAGCATTTAATTCCATTCTTTGTCTACAAACTGTCACATTGGATTTATTAAATATCGCAATCAGATATTGGCATGTTTCGTGGGAATTCCAGTAATTATTAGCATAAGATAAGATATCATTAGAATTGCATCGCTTATAAATTTATTAACGCCTACAAATTCGCAAGAGTACCGCTGAATAGGAGTTCGATACAGATGCAAATGGGGATTTTAAGTCACTTTAAATGTCAAAGGGCAGTACTGGGAGATTTAAACTTCAATATGCCTTTAATTGGATGTAAATACATCTGTCTGATATAAGAGTCAAAGGTTTCCGAAAGCGTCGTGGAAAGGTGAAGAGAATGATATGTGTAGAAGAAGCACGTTAGTTTTGTAAGGATAGAGATAGATCATCGTCATCAGTCTATTTCGGTCCACTGCTGGACATACGCCTCCCCTGAGGGATCATAATCCCCACGCTGGGCACGCGGGGTGGGGATCGCTGAGCACAGCTTCTCGCAACGCTGCTGCCCGTATACGTCGGCACAGAGTAAGAATTCATACCTCGACCCCATGCCGGGATACCGGTGACGTAAGAGGCGTCTAAACCTGGCATTGTCAGATTGCAGTATCGCGCGTTCTGTCTAAGCACAGCTAAAAATATGTAGGTACTTGGTATTTAATGCACTGTTCTTACCCCATAAGGGACCTAGCGTGATAATATATAAAATAAATTTATGAAATAAATAAATAAATTAAATTAATTAATTAATCACCATGCTGGAACAAGGGACACGTCACTTTTCTTATTGAAAACGGACATTTATCTTGAATACCTTGCTTTTGTGTATTATAGGTGTGTATTATAGGTACGTAAGGGTTAAAAGTTACGGATTCCGTATAAAAAACCACACGTTCTTTCAGTGTTGTATAGGTATCCAAACACAATTATATTCTCAGAAGTGGATTATGTTAATGACGTTTAATTGTCACCAACACAATATCGTAGCGCAATAAACGCGACGATCGCATTTATCCGAAGGTCCTAGATCGACACGGATGTCCTGGCAAGCTAATATAATGCATATTTAATTGCAACCTTAGACCGGGCTTTCAATATTTATGACCACCGTTCCATGTCACCGGACCACAAGCGTTACAGGGCTTGAAAGATCTTTAATCGCTTATTTGCGTTTCTAATTTATGTACAGTCGATCTAAATAACGATTGCAATGAAATTTCTTACGAGGGTCGTAGGTGGGCTTTGGACTGTGGTGTGGTGGTGTTTATTTCACATGGAATTTTACAGCCTTGTAAAGGCTAGGGACTACTTATAAGATGTTTCTTTGCCAAGGATATAGATATCTAATACGTATTTAAAATTGTACATTATGTTTTACACTTTTACAAAATGAAGAACTAGGTACTATTTTTTTATTTAGTGATAAACATAAACGTTTATATTAATAAACAAAACTGCTGTAATATCTTCAATTAAGTCGTAGATGCGATGAATACGGACAAATATCAGTACGCAACCTACGAGGACCTGTACCTAATTAAAGATATTATTTAGTCACCTATCGGAACCAAACCTGAGACCCTGCGCAGGAGACAAGTATGACATCAAGGGTCAGACGTTTCCTACATATTTCATTAACAATAATTAAGTACACTCTTACAATTGCAGTATTAAAATCTAGCATAGGATTATAATAGCAAATCTAGATAATTATTTTTATATCTCATCCTTGAAACAGTCCATCATATCTTGCTTAACGTTTTATAGAATCAAATACAGAGGATAAAATTATCGTACAACTTTGTAAACACGCAAACCCCATACGTAGAGAATTTCTCATCTCGAGCGACTTGTAACGCTGCTCAGACTAAATGCAAATTTCCAGCAATAATTTATATCAAAACCAACTGAAATTATTCAGTTTATTTGAAAGCTTAATAGCCAACCAATTAACCTAATAAAAATAAATCTAGTCTACTACAAATTCAGTTAATATGGAACGGAAACATCGTACATGCAAATAATTCATTTGAATCCGCAATACTCGTACCTTTAAAATGATTTACTTAGGGAATAACCATTTCATTTACATATTTCCATACTCGTTTTATGTCTTATGCTATTTTGTTTACTCGTTAATCTTTTATAAGTACTTGATAGTATTTCCTATATAGGTAAATACCATCCCCGATTGTTAACTCGTGTCTTCTTGGATCAATTCAACTATATTTCATATATATGGAATTATATTATATGGAATTATATTATATGGAATTATAGTATATGGAATTATATGATATGGAATTATTGTATAATAAGTATAAGTAGGCATAATTTTCTATTAACAATTTCTATTTGAAATTTAATACCTAGATTAGATTATACAGTAGACAACAATTTTATAATATAATCTGTATAGAGCATTAAAATCTACTAGAAATTTGAAGCAGAACAAATTCTAGTAATTACAAAGAAGACTTTTTACTTTATTTTGACTGAATTGATCTGCTTAGACATTCAAAATTTATATTTACACATCTTAAAGGTCCCAAAGCATCGCCACGAAATATTTCAAAATAAACTTCGGCTCCTCTTATCACGATCATCAACAAACAAACAGACCATCTACGCCGAGGCGACAGACACCTGAATCGTTCCATAAACGGCTACGCGTCAACGAAGGCCCATCATCCGAGCAGACCATACCTGGCGAACGTAAATTGTTATCATAACATCATTGTCATGTTCCATCACCTATTTTTATTACGTTTCCGTACAATTTCCAATTCTATCGCACTTAAAATAAGGTATATATTAGAATGCGTTGTATACAGGCCTTGTTACGTTTTGCAACGAGTAGTGTGGCTCTGGTTAGGTAGTGTATGTTAACTTAAAGTCGATAATCTAACAATAGTCCAATATTAGATCCATTAAATTATTACGATTCACACTCAATCAGGTTTGAATTAGTGATTGCCTGTTTGTTATATCACTTCTAACAATTGATCGTTTTTTGTTGAGCCATTATCGTAGTTGCCATCAACGAGCGAGTGCAAAAAGTCTATTGGGATAAACGCAATGATATCATAAGATGTTTTGTGTACTACTGTACGAGAATAAAATTAAATAAAACTTTATTGAGCTCTATATTTTAAATCACGTGTTTTTTGGGGATGGCCCGACTGATTTTTAATCTATCCAAGGACCTTCTTCATTGGCTGAGACTGATTCAGTTAACCTCAACTAAGGTACGGGAATTATGTATGTACCTACGTGGATACACAGGAAACGTCTAATAAAAGAGACAAAATTTTATTTTTAACCCCCTTTGCTCGCTAAGTAGATGCATGTCTTGCCAATAAGAAGCTTGTTTACGTTCAGACTATACTAAGCAGTTCATTTTGATTTCTTACTCTATCCCTGACAACTGAGAAGGTAATTGTGTGCTAATGCGTGTGCTTGATATAACTATTAACCAAGCCACTACTGGCCAAACATGATGTATTTTGAGTACGACGAGGATACCGACTAGAGAGACAGTAATGTGTATATTCAAAGACAATAAATTTCATTAATTTATTAATTATACCTCCATTGCCGCATTAAATTAAATCGATCACTATAAACTCTACATACATAACGTTACGATAACGTTATATTAACGTAATAGGTATCCCTTTTTGTAAGTGTAGAAATCCCTTTTTGTAGAAATATGCAAGTGTAAAATTTAACTAAGATAACCGCTTATGATGCTCAATGTGTGACATTATGAGTAGATGATAATATAATCGGATTCAATGTACCTACTAACGGCTTGATTCTAACTAACTTTCCGCGCCACTCCGGGACCAGTGATGCTTACTTACATGGCACGGTAGTTTATACTTGTCAAACATCACATCACATTGCATGTCCTTTATTCATTGTACCGGCGCGACAGTATTGCACAAATTATTTAGCCACTTAAATGTATGAATATTTATATTATATTTGGACAATTAACATGTATCAGCTGAGGAGGAAATATGCTTAATTATCATAAACCATTTTATAGTGGCACTGTTAAGAATGGGTTTCGTATCAGAATGAAAAGAGTACTGACCATAGTTTGCCACGCTGGCCACGTGCTGGTTGGCAGACTTCACACCCCTTATGGAGATTTTAGAGATGTCTAAGATTTGCCGGAGGACATATGAAGTAATTACATGGTGGGACGTAAACGTAACTGGTAAAACGTTGAAGTGTACCTACTACACTCCTCTACCTAACACATTGGGATGTATAAGTGCGATGTTACATAGACTAATTCAAATATATTTGGTTACAAGTAACGCAGTCAGAACAAGAGCGCTCCTGCATCGCCCTCCTTCGACTGCAGCGTCGCTGTGGCCAGTTCCTGTGGGTGCACGCGGTTCTACAGCTGAAGGATAACTTGGAGAACTCGCAGAGACCAGTGATCGTTTGCACCAATCAGGTGTTGAGGTGAGTGAACTTACATATGTGTTCCAAATAAAAGTAGCTTAGATTTCGTTAGATATTTTCAGTTTCAGTAAGACAGATATTTGACCTGCTGAAATAGTAACATGGTCAGTAATACACCAGTTGAAATAGAATACCAATAATAGTTTAGATTTTATAAAAAAAACATACTACAACCAGATACTAAATTAGTCTGTTGACAATATGAATCCAGAAATTATTAACCTACAATTCCGTTTATGTATTGTTAATATCAGCAAAGAAAATTTTCCGTTAACATAATCGTTATGCAATCAACAAATAGGCAGTAACTAAAACAAACAATTTTTTTTTAGTAATACGTAGTAACTCAATTAATACATATTTTGATGAATTACCCCTAGACACTCGAATCGAACAAGTCAATTTGTTTTACGTCTAAATCATAATTTCTCTCGTATTTGTTATATGAGTCTATGTTATTTAGAGTACCTTGTACTGATGGTCATTTCATCGATAACTCTTATCGAATGCTGTAACAATAGTCTGTAACGCACATAAAGTTTGGTATCCATTGCAGAATTAAAGTCAGATTCCATATCACTGTAATCTCGGATACACGCTGTAATCGTATAGGAATTCCCCGATAGTTAAGACATAAATCATTTTGTTTGTAATTTTTACGTTGTTAAATTACATCATGATAGTTATAATAATTGACATCGTAAAAGCATGTAAGCGCAGCTTAAAGAGGACGGTATTTATCTTCAACTAGCCGGAGTGCCTTCTTCGAGAGCCTATTATGATTACGGCTTTAATAATGCTCGTATGGTATGGCATACAGTTATTATGAATTAATCTGTAATTGGAGAGATCTTCTATTTGCACAATCATAGCGACTTTTTTCATATGCTTAGTATAAGTTCCGTATAGTTGAGAATGTTATGAAATAATTATCATCACATGTACCTATTATAATCATCCTCTTCAACAATACTCGTGCAAACGTATCAAAATAAAACAGAACGCTCGTAATACTGAAATAGATATAACTGGTACTTGTGACTTTTAAAATTTAGTCTTTTTTCTATTTGGCTAAAGCAAACGTTTTTTATAGTTTTCTAGTCTTGACCGCGATTCGCACGTATTATAAATCTGATTTTAGAAATAGCTATTCTATTTTTGGCAAAAGTAGGTAGGTATGTTAAATCTAATACAGTAATCAATAGGTGCACAATAAAATAATAGCTGTGTTTTCATTTACTCGTACCTTACATGAACAATGCATAGAATTAAATATAACTGTCTTTATAAAGACATCTTTTCACAATCATGGGTGTTCTTTCAGAATCGAGAGTTGAGGACATACAGTTTTTAGGATATAGGTACCTATATCCTAAAAAATATCGAAACATTTAAAAATAGATACCTATATAAAGTACTCAAAAACCTATATAAAGTACTCAAAAACCTATATAAAGTACTCAAAAACCTACATAAAGTACTCAAAAACCTATATAAAGTACTCAAAAACCTATATAAAGTACTCAAAAACCTATATAAAGGACTCAAAAACCTATATAAAGTACTCAAAAACCTATATAAAGTACTCAAAAACTACAACCTTAGCCGCACGTGTGACTAATGCTTTTATAAAAGTACAATACTATATGGTGGCTGTGAGAACAACTAATTGGCTTTGAAGCTGCTCTATTAAGCCGGTTGATAATTCCGTCCGACCTGTGCTCGGTCGGCTTTGAAAAATGGCTGCCATAATTTAACGCGGTCACTTACAGACTTCCCTATTGAGATATCAATACTAGATGACGTGCAACGACGTACACCTCGCGTAAACACAGCCCCTTACCACAATGCCCATCGACACAAAACGATCGTTCCAAACGTTTTAAATTGTTACATTTCTTCTCTACGCACCGCTCGATTTACGAACGCAAAGCTGCGCTGGTGCTTCGTGGTGAAGGTTCGCTGAGAATAAATATTGTAAGGGGTGATTTATTGAGTCTGAGCGGGTCTTGCAAGCCGATCGGCCCGCCGATGTTACTATCGGGATGGTTTGAAATATGCCTGCAGAGGGCTATTGTTGTGATGTGAGAAACGGTGTTTAACAAGCGCCGCAGTTGATCGATGGCGCCGCTCCGCTGTCTTTACTCCCAACTATATTTTATGGCGCGAAAATACATGAAAACCCACTAATTTTCGATCGCTTCAATGTAGTTTTTGTTGCGTGAATTTAATATCAGCGCAATTTTGTTCCGCTTAAACGTTTACGAGAATAATAAATGAATAACAGTAGAAGATGCGGGTTATAGATGACATAAAAATTTAATTTTTGAATATATTACTTAGGATTTAAATATAAATCTCAACTTATAATCCTTAGTGTTCGACAGTGACAAAGTGCGAGATGGACACATTGGTATCACGGTATCAAAGTTTAAACAAATATATCACCCCTATTAACAGAACTAACATTTATTATTCAAATGAAGCAAGTCACGTCCAACCGCCAGAGGTATTATTCAATGGATAATTCTGTAACAACCTCATTATGCTCGTACATTGACTAAGGACTGGGCAAATTAATCGGCAAGTAGGCGCTAGAGATAGTAAATTTAAATTAATATTGCGAGTGGGTCCTGTTGACCTAAACAATCAACGACAAAGGGCTCATAGTCGGACCGCTAAGGCTTCATGTCTGGTGCAAATTATGAGATGCAAGAGACGACTTGTTCATGTAGGTACGTACGTCAGTAACGTGCATTCATTTAGCTTCAATTTGCATTTAAGCTTCTTACTCCCCCTGTTAAAGAATCTTCATACAAACATATCTATCATTATTCTTCAAGTTCAATTTTATGTTTTACATTCCAGATACAAAATAGATTTGCATCCGTTCATTGTTCGTCGATTTTTAAATAACATTTCTTATGGTAACCACTCAATATGGGTTTGAAATACATGTCTCAAATACTCGTAAATTTAGCTGTATAAAACATCATGAAATACTTAACTGTATAAAACATTAACTAATCAGCATAATATCGCGTAATATTTCCGCGCTTCGGAGCGAGCCTGCAAAATAAATTGTGCACGCTTCAAATTAATATCCTTCTCAAACTAGCCAAAGAAAAATAAGAATGAGGTAAAAGGCTCTGGAATTATTTAGTACATTTATTACCTATTTCTTATGAAACTAACATTAATGTAGATAAAAATTTTGTTGTATCGTATCAAATATTGTTAATTGTTTATGCCTATCAAAATGTTGTATCATATCAAATATTGTTAATTGTTTATGCCTATCATTGTTTAGGCCTATCAAAATGTATACATTTATAAACCTGCCATAATTTTTGTTCTAATTGCATATAAGGATAAAAAGAACATACTTGATATAGACAAATTAAATATTTCAACTGCCAACTTTGAATTCCAGCTTCGAGTTAAATTTCTTATATTAGCATTAAGTGAGTAATTTTAATATTTATAACGATTACCCATTGAGGTTGCTCGAGTGCCATAAGGCCTTATGGAGTTGTACTAATAAATTTTAAGGCGGCCTAGTTTCTTTCAATAAAAATATACATTACCATTTAAATTATCTTATGTTCATAAGGCAATATCAATTAGTGGCAATTGCATTCATAATGCTCCTGCCTTGAATTTGTGCATGTATCTCATGTTCATTAATGCTTTTGTGCAAATAAAATTATGTACAAAAAACATACAGTATATACTTAGTTAAAGTTTGGATAATAAAGATATAGAGACATTTTTAACACATACCTATGCTAGGCTGTTTTTAATTACAAGTATAGATACATCTATCCGGAATAAAATGTCACCAGTTATATAATTGCTTACATTTATAGACACCGTGAAACGGATTCGCGTATAATAGAAATTTGTAATGCTTAATACTGGCGATTAACAAATATCACTCCAAATGTTTTCCTTAAAAAAAATGTGCAATTTTTAAATACTAGCACTTAACTAATATCGCTATTTCTACTTGCGCCAGCGTGTTAAAGTCCAGGCTCGTATATCTGGCATGGTTAGCCCGGCTGCATTGTTTGGGCAATTGCATCATTTGTCACGTTTCAGCGCTGACGTTGCGCAACTGAGTCATGCTCATTCGTGATTTCCACTGACAAATGACTCAATAATGAGCGCGACTTACGTTAATAACATTGATCATGATCATGATCATGTTCCTATTCTATTTAGAGTCACTTCAACGCCCGATGAAGTCTAAGTTAATGATGAGTCTAGTTGAAACAACCTTTATTAAACATTTGCTTAAACGATTGGTTACACCGTTCTGATCATTCAATCATCTTTCAATCACATGGAAGTTTCTGCTGCTAAGCTCAGTGTTTTTGTGTTAAAATTTGATAATTCCTCCTAATGCTTCTGGTTTTACTCACTTGTTCTAATCCTCTGAAGTATAAAAATTGAATGAAATAGGGTAAGGAAATTCCAAGGTAACAACCACTTATTAGTTGAATATGGCTTCACAATAATTAAACATAGAGTTACGCATGTAGGTAACCCTTAAAGAAGAGCGTAATACTCTCCGATGTTTCTTTACGTCCCACTGTGGAATGGGTGGTGAGTCTACCGCCATGTCTGCCTTACGCCGGGCACATATCAAGGCTCCGAGCTACTACAAAATCTTATTTTGAAAAATCCCATAACGCCCTACCCGGGATTTTAATTCAGGGTCTCTCAATCGTCAATCGCTCTTGCAAACAACACGACCAATAAAGCAATAAATAACTGAGCTAATTACGATTCCAAATGAAACATTTAATTTCTATCACATATTATATGCATATATATGAATTTTAATTATGAATTCAAGAGCTTTATGTATTAAAAGATATTTAGCCATAACAATTCGGAAACACGTGCACCAACAACATTATAAGCGGTTGAACGACAACAAATTGTCAGCATGTCGCCGCCTACGTCATGTCCGAGAGATTTATGCGCTCAGACGACGCGGACGCGCAAATTGGCGGGAACTGAGACATTCTGTTATTTCTGTTAACTTACGTTATGCATAACGAACGAGTACGTGCTAGCGGAAGTGGATGTTTACACCTTTAAGAAAACTTTAATATTATTTTTAAGTATAGGTAGGTACCTACTTAAATTTATTGAAAATG
>DWFO01001104.1:0-16917 GCA_018246595.1 Mimoniades nurscia nurscia | reverse complement strand
TATTTCATCACTAAGTACAGTTTATGTAGATAATATTTGGTCTTTGAATGATCCACGCAGGCGGAGCCGCGGGCGACTGCTAGTTTTTATAAAGAGATTCCTTTACTCGTTTTGATGTAATGATCATAACATAAATCATAACTGAATACACAGGAGGCACAGTAATATAACTATTTTTATATTAATACTCGTAATGATTGTCACGACTGACACCTATATTTCGTATTCATCAATTTCAATACCTGCTGATTATACGGATATCAAATGCGCTCAGTCAACATCACGATCTCGTTACCTCGGAACGGAATAAAGTATGAGGTCTTTGGGTACATGTTGTAATTCAGTCGTTTTACGATTAGCGAGGAGAGCGAACTATAAAATTTTATTATTATACATATTATTGTCATATTATACATATTATTGTCATATTACACATATTATTATGTCATATTATACATATTATTATGTCATATTATACATATTATTATGTCATATTATACATATTATTATGTCATAATATACATATTATTATGTGCCTGGTGTATGGCAATAGGCAAGTAACCGGTGGAACGGGGGAGTGTTCTACATTCCTCTGCCTAACTCTTCAAGGATTACATACTTTTTACTTTTTTATTATGTCAGGTCCTTAAAGTAACGAGCACAGAGTGCTACATATAATCTAAAGATGTCTATTTATAAGTCAAAGTTACCTTATAGTTGAGTTTGACCTGTTTGTGCAATGGCTGGTGGACCTGGCTTGGGGTTCTGGATGGGGTTCTGGATTTGAAACACACCCATTCGGATTGCAGGAGTGATGTTACGCTTTTATTATTTTAAATTTTAAGATACAAAAACAATTTTTCTCTACGATATGTGAGTTTGAGAAAGAAAGTGAGACGGTTGCCTACTTACGAAAAGAGTCTCATTTATAATAGTCACGAGCAATATTAAGTTTCTGACATATTTCCATTTTTTGGGTAACATGATCGTTTTCTTCCAGTTGTAAATATTTGTTTACTTTTTTTTGGAAACTTGTTTACTTGATGACGTCATTATTCTGTTACTGCTGAGGTTTCCCCAAAAACCATAAACCATGATGTTTAGGACTAAAATTTTTTAAACTCATTCGTCATGAATGACTATAAGAAATTCCGAAATTTTTTGTGTGTTACACAAGATTTTTTCTGTTCTCCCATTTCAGTCTCGGTGATAAAATAAAAGAACCCTTTATTACATTTACGATCTTTTTATTTCAAGGTGTAACGAAGTAGTTGAACGTGGAAAAAAGATTGGGCGCGAAGTGTTGAAACTGGAGTGACCGACCGACTTGTGGCTTGGGCTTCGACGTCGGCTAAGCAATGTGATTGTCATTGACATGTGAATTTGTGGTTGATTATTGAAACACAATAACAATATCATTCCTCTGCCCGTGCTGTGGAGAATGAATATGTATGTATGAATAAAACAAAAAACATTTCCTCTGGGAAAGTCAATGTTTATGGCAGTTCATTTTTAATTTTATCTTTATTGTATAAAAATAACATTTAAGGTTGCCTTATTAACCGCTTAATTCTTTTGAAAATAGTCATAAAGCACTAGCATATTAAAATACTGAGGTTTAAAAATAGAAATAGTTTTGACGGTTGTCTGGAGTGGAAAGAAAAATGAATAGTTCAAAAAAAGAATAAAAATCATTCAAAGGCATGATGAAACTGTAATGCTCTGATGGTTCATAAAAATCATATGAAATATTTTCTACCCCATTTAAAGTCATTCCACTAAGAAGGCGGGCTATTGGGACCAAAATGTAAACAATGTAAATAGATTATAAAAGTAATGAGAGACCGTGCACTGGAGTTAATGGAATGTGATACACAAAATGTTGTAAGACTACATACTTGTCCGCTACTGCATTTTAATTGAAAAAGAGATATGGACACCATTCCTTAGAGCGCTAAAAGTGTAAGTGAAATGAATCTAACTTTGCGGTCGCGAGTTCGACGTCTGCTCAGCAATCCGATACCAATGACATGTGTGTTAGTTGACACATGCATTCATTGATCTTATCCGGGATACTCCTTATAAATATAATTTGTGCCTATTGATCAAACCGCTATAGAAGTTTATAAAGTGTCTATTATTATGAGGATAATCAAATGTGAAAAGGAACGTCATAAGCATATACATATGTTTTTATGAAATTATGGAATCGATAAAATGATTATATGCACAGATGTAATGATGAAATTGTCAATGATTTACCTAACTAAAATATAATGTTGTTAGTATAAAGTACTTTACGCAGAAACATACCTTAATCTTATAAGAATGCCACGAAGAGAAAATGATAAGACTAATAAATCAAGAGAATCGGTCAAGCTGAAGTGAGAATATGAAATAAATTCGAAGAAAGTCTTAAGATAATATTCCCCAGTATTAAGACAGATTATGTAGTTTTGGCAATATTTAAGAATACGCGACGCCATTTATAACTCGCAACACTGACAGACAGTAAGCGGCTCGGAAGTGTGCTTTCGTTTCCCCTAAAAATATCTTAATGTGTTAATAGCACAATGCAGTCTTCCACAATAGTTTACCTTCTCTTGGCATTTGTCTCTTAGTCACGATATGCGAAAACTAGAAACGTTTTTTTAAACGTTGATTGCATTTCTGTCACTGTTATGCTTGACTAATTATCTGAAAATCTAATTATCTGAAAATTCCCCCCAAAACGAATAATAATAATTATTGTTATTGTATGAGATCCTATTATAACTGAAATAAGATTACTACCATATAGTTCCTGTCCCTGATCACGAACGATATATGTATATACGATATCAAATCTTAGGAATATTATTATGCTTAATAAGTTTTACCACTTATTGTACTCCTGTCTAATATATGTATTAGGTCACGTAGTCTTTTAGTACTTAGGTGGGTACATGCTCCTAGGTCTTGTTGTTTCGATTCTGTTAATCAATAAACTAGTTTCTAATAATTTTTATTATAAAATGATTTATGCTCCTGTTATTTACAACAGGAAGTGGTTTATAGTTGAGTAAATTTACATACGTAACATGCTAAATCAGTTAATTATAATGTTAGTAGATTCTCATGTATACGGAGCAGATTAATTCATGAGATTAAAAAGTGATTTTCAAAAACTCCGTACACTACAGTTCGGCAGAATTTATAAACTTATTTGCACCGTAAACCCGAGAACTTCCCTCGCTCCTTCTCTTTGATAAGTAGTTAGTTTCTTAAGTTCATGAAATTGGCGGGAGTTTACGAGTAAGTGCTGGATAATTAAAGTGAAATGCGATCTTTAGTGAAATTAACTTGTAACCGAATATACAACGTAAATGTAATGATAGGGTAGCCTTTAGTAACAGAAAATTCTTTTTTACTGAAGTAAACCCGAGAGCTTCCCTCGCTCCTTCTCTTTGATAAGTAGTTAGTCTCTTAAGTTCATGAAATTGGCGGGAGTTTAGGAGTAAGTGCCTTTAGTAACAGAAAAGTCAGGAAAGCATATTAATTATGAAGTTAACTGCGAAGTGCGATGGTAAAGATGGGTAACAATGAAAACGAACCGGATTTTTTTTAAATAAGCCGCAGGCCCAATTTCGATTTGCAAAATCTGATTGAACTCTTTAAGTCACAATATATTGAATTTTTTTTAATGTATTTGTTTTGAAGTTTTTTGTATTGATTTGTTTTATTGTATTCGTACCGCAGTATCAGTTTTCTGACCACGCTTGTAACCTGGACAATTTTCTGCCATACAAAGATTCTGATCTAAAGTTCATGTCCAAAAGGCTTTGTGATCACGATGTGCTGGGTTCTGATACTTCAGTACTTTGGAAACATAGTCACTCGGGATTACAGTTACATGGTTATATAGACTTACTTATGTAATATCCGAAACAAGGGAAATACATAACGTCACTACTTTTGGAAACATGGTCATTCGGGATTACAGTTACATGGTTATACAGACTTACTTATGTAATATCCGAAACAAGGGAAAACATTGGAGATAAGAAAGACGTGGTTGTTGTATCATCATTATCAGCCTATCTCAGTCTAGCTTGCCGCATCCAGCTCCTGCCAGATTGTCAGCCCACGCGTTTACTCGTGGATGTTTGCGATATTAAAGTTAATCAATAAAATTTGCAGAGTGATGAAGTTGTCATTGAAAGTGATAAATTATGTTCACTCATAAGCTTTTGAAAGCGGATATTTTCAATATCGCTGGATCCCGTGGCTACTGATCGCTCGATCAAATTTATAGGTAATGGAAAACTTGACCAGTACCGCGTCTTTGATAGATGGATGCATTATCGCTTCGTGTGTGAATTTATACGTCTTTGCGCTCTACCAAAAAATCTTGCACTAAAAGTAATGCAGTTTTTATTGTGATATATTTGAAATGCATTTTTATTGTGATGTAGTTGAAATGTATTTTATTGTGATGTACTTGAAATGCATTTTTTATTGTGATGTACTTGAAATGCATTTTTTATTTCTATGTATTTTGATCACCATTCGCTTCTTGTTTTCGCTTCTAGTTGTGATATGAAAAGAAAAAACAAAATGCCTATCGCGAATAAAATCACAGGAGATACATTCGTTCGATAAAGTGGACCTTTTGTAACGATGCTAGGATTTATACGTGAACAATCTATTACGTCTGTCCTTTTACAGTAAAAGCTTCTAACGAACCCAAATAGAATTATTTCTGATTGAGAAATTCGTTAGACCTGAATAACTGACCCTTACGCTTTGTTCACTAGCAAATTACAAAGAAAATGAAACTTTATGGGCACTGGTATAGAGTTGTTATCTAAAATTTTTAGACCTGAATTGTTAAAACCTGTTTCGGTCGGCAATTTACAAAGCAATTGAAGCTTTGTGATCCCTTAATAGAGTTGAAATTTGAATGTACCGGAGTGTGGCCTCAAGATTTATTCTCTGATAATCCATGAACAAAGCAATGTGAACTTTATGTTAGAAACATAGTTAGTGCCGTATTATATTGGGTACATTCTAATTACATTCATCATGGGTCATTCTGTCTAAGCATAAAAGGCAAAAAAAATAACTTTATGTGCCTACATATAAGGTTCGTTATTGGCTATTTCATTCTGTTGTATATGATGTTGATTCAATCAAGGAGTAATTAATTGGCGCTGATCTCTATTTACTGTTTGGTAATATAATGACATAAGTAATTAAATTGACAGATTTCTTTAACTTGACAGATTTCATTAACTTGATAGATTTCATTACCTTGATAGATTTCATTAAGTTGATATAAGTCGTTTAGTTAAGCACTACAGATAAGTTTTGCAGGTCTCCGGTGCGTTCCTACAGAACTACTAAGTGCCTAAGTGGTGTTCGTGGAGATTTTAACTAGTAAAAGTCTTACGTAAATCTATCGCATAAAAGGCAGGGCATTTACCGAAGAGAAAGATTGTAAAACTGCATTTGAAAGTGGCCTCAATATGAAATAGTCATGGTAATTCAATTTTGCGCTACATTCAATTAAGTATAATATTAATTCGATTACATACATTTATTTATGGTGTTAACTAGCTTTACTTGCGCTTTGATTTAATTTATTTATCGATTTTGTGTATTATTTTTTTTCTTTTATTTTTTATGTCTAATAATATATTGCACCAAAGATTGGATGGCACAGAATTTCTAACACACTATATTTACTCATAGCGAAAACTCCAAGGGAAACATAAAACTATACATTATGAATAAGCTTCACAACTAGAACATGACGAGGTGAGATTGTATGGGGCAGAGGGGCAAGTGGTCGATGTTGAACCACGGCGTCTAAGTCCATGAGTGAAATATGAATTATCAATGGTACCTACTAAGAAATCAATGAAAATGAATTATCAATGGTACTAAGAAATCAATGAAAATGAATTATCAATGGTACTAAGAAATTATTCAATTTCCTAATTCCATAACGTTGAAACCGCTATGTTCAAAGAGCCGTAATAAACGACATGGACGGATTCAGAGACTTTCTTCCTTTCGTGTAAAATTCGTTATGTAAGGCAATATATTACCTACAGGTAAGCGAATGTTAGGACTTTTTAACACTATTATATTATATGTATGTATACCGGCTAAAGTACTTTTAGGATGGCCTTACCAGTTCCTGAAAAAACGTAAGTGAGTTAAGCCGGTACGTGCCATCATACTGTACATAATTGTGTGTACAAACGAACGCACGAACATTTAACATGACTTTTCAACTTGACATTTGATATAAATGTTTTAGGGGATACAGAATTCTACTAAACAAATTATGAAGCGTGTTTAAATAACAGTTCTTTGCAAGTTATGCTAATTATTGTAAAAAACATGAAGCATAGCACAATACACGTTAGATTTATAAAAAATGTTTATACATATGTTTTAGAATATACTTTAATATGCTGTATGAACACGACAAAACAAATTAAAGTAGATAGAAAGCGATTCTGCAAAAGCATACATTCGCATTGCAAGTAGTTGTATCTTTGCGAGATTAAAGTTAGTGCCAAGAGTGCACACAAGTTTGGCGTAAAAACACATTCCCAACTTCTTTTATTGCTGTTTCGAAGGATTGCTGTATGCTGACAGCCCTATTTACTTTTAAATTTCTGATAAATTTTCTTTTAGCGTTAGAAACATGGCAGTCGAATAGCACCAATTAGCAGGCCAGCATCCTGAGTGTGGGTTTAAAATCCTGGCGTGTATCTTTTTTATGAACATGTGCATTTTAGACTAAATGGTAACGGTCAACATTGCGGGGAAATCAGCACACCATAATGTTCTCTGCGAAACCTGCAAATTTTTAGTTATAAACTTTGTTCAGATATTATTATCCCCTTATATTTACCCTTATATGTACCCTGGTATTTACCCCTGGTATTTACCCCTTATATTTACTCTTATATTTATCCCTTAGGTTTAGGTAGAATATTTTTATTTGGTATACCGTGATTTAAAAAATGCTACTGAGCTTAAAATAATAAAATTAAATCTGCTTTATGCCTCCTATCACGCTTGCCCAACGTGGTGATTATGAGCGTAATCCCTTAGGGGCGCCTATGTCTAGCAAAGAACGGCAGTAGGCTGATCATGATGATGATAACGACAAATATATCAATGAAATTGAGTAGGTATAATAAAATAAACTGTTTAAGATTTATTAAACGGTGCATTAAAAATATGTATGTATATGAATTATTTTGAGGGTGTTCTTGTAAAAATTTCTTTGATATTGCAATGAACATAGAAGCTGACTATAATATTCATGTAGTACGATTACCGTTATATTTTTCAATTTTTACATCATTCTCGTACTTGGCGTGAACCTTTGTACAAACAGTTTTTAAACCAACAATAGTGAGCCTGGAAATTGCAAAGGAAACTCGGAGAGATGGATTTTGTAATTTATCTTTTGATCTCTTCCAGACAGCTTTCATGGAAATTTTATGTATTGTCCTTTCAGACAAATTGTTTTTCTCTGCCATATAACAACTTAATGTATAATGATGTACTCATTTATTTTAGTCACGGAGAATACATACACAAAGCATACACCACATACACACGCGCACACACACACACACACACACACACACACACACACACACGCACACAAGTACTGCCCTAAACGAATGTTACTTGTGTAATTAATTATATAAAGTATTTAATCCAATTTCCAAAGCAATTCGAAAATCCAAATCAAGTATGATTTCAATAAAATAAACGAATACAAAAGAAAATTACATGAATAAATTTTCAAATCAGGTTTTCATGTAGGCTGGCATCCCCTGTAGCAAATAGGTTCGCGAAATAAGAACAGCTATTTCAGTACGTCAAGGTCGAAAACTAATCAATTGAGTACATAGAAAAAATAGAAAACCTGTATTTAAATTAATCTGTAATTTATCTCAGATAGTTTAAAAAAAAACGCTTACAAGTTTTCCAGGCGAAAAGAGGGCTTTCCATGATTACATTTTCCATTAGAAATTTCTTGAAGACGTATCAAATTATGAAAGAAATTTTAGAACGTATAATTACAGAATCACTCGTCCATCGTTATCGTAACCGAGCGTAGCGGGCGAAGAGCGGCAGTTAGAATATAAATTACAATAATATCGTGGCTTCTTTCTTTATGAAAGCCTTCTATTAGCAGGTTTCCTAAAAGCCTTTAAAGGTCTAAAATATTAACCAATTTTACCTTTGTTTCACATAAAGAAAAGTAAATACTCTTGTTGTTAAGAAATATGTATTTCTCAGAAACTTTGTGGGTGCAAATATCAAAGAAAAAAAAATGATTACACATTTTTATATAAGTAGGAAAGGATTTCCGTATAATTTTTTTCAGTATGTTGGCAACTCGATAAATGAATGGATGAATGAATTGACGAATGAATCATTGTGAAATGAATTTGAAAAGCTTAGCTCTTATTGCTCTATATAGTCTCTGATATTCTTACTCAAGAATATCTGAGCCTATTCTATCTAAATGTAGAATATTCTGATACCGGAGGACCCCTTGTAGTAACTTTATATTAATTAAATATCACGTTTCAAATAGTTTTGTAAAGTAATAATCCCCAAACGTAAACCTAATGGTTAGATTTTCCTATTTCTTATAATTCATTAACATCGACATAGTTAGGTTTTATTGTTTCGAATTAGGATCTACGGTTTTGGGAACAAACAACTAGGTGATATTGGCAATTGGTGATATGTTTAAATAATCGCGTGAATGAGTCCTTCGATACGGAATTTACTCAGTATTAGGAAGCAAATAAATACCAGAATCGTTACAGTTTAACAAAAAGTATTTTGTATATAATTGCGATTAACAGGACAGCTTACATTTTACACTACTTAGTAGGTACGTCTTGTTCTAGCGGATGTCCAGTGACGCTTGATGGAAATTAAGTAATTGTAAATTCCTTAGCGGTTATGCTAACAGGCATTTAATCGAATGACATGGTAAACGTTTTTGCCGGTTGAACAGTTTCTCGGGGTTTTCAACAAAAAAAATCGAGATGTTGTTCACGTTATTACGTGGACGGCCGAATAAAAGAGCAAGATTTATGTAATACTATGATTGATGCTTAAATCGATTTTCCATCGATTAAACTGTAATAAGATCAGAGAGTTCGTGCAATGAAAGTGTTATTACGGTGTTCTAAGAGGGTGTATAGAGTGAACGAATGTTACTCAATAAAGTACATATAATAAACGGTAAACGCTAATGGGTTTATTATTAGTGTACCATAATAGCTATGTTCTCGATTTGCTTCATAATACTTCATATGGCTGACTAATAACGAATCAAATAACTACAATATGGCCATTATTATTATTATTAGAAAGAAAGCTTAAGTACACTAAGCACTTCTGATAATTAGTTCGTAATATGCATATTTCCTTCTACCAAATGTACGGACTTTCCCATATTTCTATAATTGTTTATGAAAGCTATGTTACCTTGTTGCATAAACTTGAAATAATTCAATATTATTTTCATACTTTATTCTTATTTCGTAATTTCAGAGTGTATTATAAATTATAACTAATTGGTATTGGTATACGTACTTTAACGGGATCCAGCTCAAATATATCAAGTTACAAAAAATCTGTTCAGAAATTTTGACACAAAAATGTAGCTAGGACACAGGATTATTTTCATGTACCTAATATATACCTAAATTGGTACATCTATGCAATTTGCGAGTTGATAAAAAATCCTATGTGTGTATCTAGTGCTCTTGAATAAGGTTCTAGCTCAAGCTTAAGTTACACCAAATCGGTTTAGAAGTTCGGATACAAAAAAGTAGGAAGCGAACAGAGTTATTGTCACATAATATTGACAATACCTTAATGTGGACAAACAATATTTCTGGGATTAACATGTCATGTCACGGTCTTTCGACCGAATGTCGTATAATAGTGATGTCGCAATTTAAGTTATGGATAGCAGTCACACAAAAGCTTTGGAAGTGTTGCTAACGCGTCGCGGAAATAGCTAACAATATCAGACATTACTATGCGAAAAAAAAATAGCTACTAAAAATACTATTTCTAGTTAATCTTTCTGGTTTTGGGTAGGTGCCTGAATTTGTGCCCGACATATGGGAAGTAAACGTAACTAATAAAACGTGGGAGTGTACGATACTGCACTCTTCTGCCTACTCATTGGAGATATCTATAACATATTCGCGCATTGTTCACAGTAAATTAATCTCATTAAATGACCGCGGAAATCTACATTAAATATATGTACATATGTAGATTACGCAAGTGTCATTGAAAAGCGCCTTTTATTGCTTTTGGATAAAAGCATAACGATAAAACTTGGGCCGTTGGGAAAATATGTTGCAAATAAAATTTTGCGTTACTTTAACGACAGTATAATTTAAGTTTGACACGGCTTTCACGATATTTTAGGATTACGCCGGCTTCACACGTTGGCCCCAACGTTACTTCCAACGTTGGTTAAAGTTGGTTTGTTAATTTTGTGAGGCATACACACGTTGGCTAAAATGCCAGTTTTATCCCGTAAGAGCCAATGTGAAGATGTCCGATACAGAGATTGAAATAAATAGGTGTAAGCGCTTTTACAGTAGTGATTGCATATTTTAGATTATATTTATTAATGAATTAATTAGGTATTAATAAATGTTTTATTAGGTATTAATAAATTAATTTATTAGGTATTAATAAATGTTTGCTTGTTATTAGCAGCTAATTGTGTGCCAGAGTGTGGTGTCATTCAAAAAAGTTAGCAAAAATGAAAAACTATAAATAAACCTATTTGAAAATTCAAATCAGGCTTGTAATAATAAAATGTAAGTACTATTTACAGTCAGATTATAGATTGTTTAAAATGTTTTTTAATAATAACAAAATGTGGTTACTGTTAAATGTTTGAGAATTAAGTCAGAGATGAGAATGAAAAGAAAGTGATTTAGACATTTTTTTGCGTTTTTATTTATTATTTGATAGTTTTTTTATGAGTTATTTGTTCCTATGTAGTATGTAATGATGCCGAAATGTTGTACATACAGAAGAATAGTGTGGTGAATCGAAAACTTGCGTTTTTGCAACTCTGTTGTGTAGTTATGTATATTTAAAAAATAATATACGATTTGAATAAGTGTAACGCCTAATTCATTTTAAGAAAATGTACTTAATAAATACCGATTAGGGTAAATACATTATAATTTTGCATAATATTCAATATGATTTATTATAAAAGTGAAATGAAGTAAAAACGATACCTGTTTTAAATATACTTTTTATGAACTTTGGTGGGAATATTTCGCGCCAAATTCTCGTTCATTTTCATTTTTAAACTTCTGATGGCGAGATTTGCCTAATTTGATGTAACGTTTTCTGGTATCCAGTTCGTCTTCAATTTACATTTAACACAACATTAAATTCACTGAGAGTACTTATCGTAATACGTTATGATAATACTTTTATGTATTGCCTATTCTGTAGTGTCTATGTGTCAATATAACCTTAAAATCTTACGCAGTCCATCCTATATGCTGAGGGCTTGTAATTACATGCATTTACCTTGTTGAGTACATATATATTTTACGTGGTAAGTACATGTTTTTATGTAAAATCCTTTATTTAAAAAATAAGAATAACTTATTGATGTATTCCTTGTTTTCATTGTAATATAATGATGATGAATAAATGTTGCTTATGTTGTTTTATTTATTTTTTTCGCTCATACAGCCCCATAGTAGTGACGTGACTGGGGTGTGTTTGTAAATGGGGTTGTGTCTTATAATAGATGAGTTATTGAACCAGAACACTAGATCAAATTAAAAATCGATTGAATTATAATCGATATGTCGTATAACCGAAACGGATCCCTTCAGTGATTCAATGCTGGATTATTGAACATTTGGCATAGACAGTACATTTTTGTAATTGTAGGTGAGGTTTAGAAATATTCTTATTTACAGGTTATATAAAATAAACCAAGATGGCCTAAAAAAGTTTATTAATCACTAAAAAAATTGCACAAATTTTAATAACTTAACGAATTTATCTATTAATACATTTTGGTATAATATACACTCGGTGATAATAAAAGACGATGTGTGCATGAATATAATTTAAGTGTACAAAATTTTATATAAACTTGTATTTAAAAGCAACTATGTCGATTACAATCAATTAACATAGGAATAACTACAGCCTTTACAAATAACCAGCCCCAAAACTAGTTATAGAGGGACGAAATTTAGTCATCGATATTTCGGTATCTGAGCGAAAGAAATGGCATCTAACGATTGATACCAATAAAAAATATTCGAGTGCTCATTGTATGACCCTACAAGTGCGTAGCATTTTTTTTTATACAGATTACATTTCACAGACTAGACAAAAGACACACAGTACAAGAATATGACATAATAAGCGTGAACTACATTAAATTCGATATAAACATTACATTACATTCGATATACACACTTTTATTGGGGATAATACGATTTAAAATATTGTTATTGCTGATAATACCATTTAAAATATTATTATTACCAACTCTCGTCATTCATCGTCAGAAATTAACAATCTCAATTTGAAATTCAAATACAAACAGATATTTATAAATTTAAATTTTTTTGGTCAATATATTAGATTCCGAAACGCCAAATACGGATTTAGGTAAATATAAATAAAAAGTATAACTTTACTCAAAGGCGGGAAATCTAAAAATGTTAAGTCAATGTGCCAATCTAAAGTTGTCAAAAATATTTCTTGCCTACAAAACCTTTAAAAGGAAAGTTCATTTTTGTAATTGTACGTTTTATCACTAGATATTTAGTCAGTTAGTACTTTTAGGTGATTTATTATATTAAATGTTTAACTCACATAAAAAAAATATACCGGCCGAATTGAGAACCTCCTCCTTTTTGAAGTCGGTAACATGTAACGTGATGTAACTTTAAAGTTGCACATTTTCCGATTAATGATGATCATCATTTGATTATGACCAATGAATATAATAACAAGTGTATACACATTTTTTTATTAATATTATATGGTTATACTGTATACCTACCATTCGTAAATAACATCAGGTAAAACTCATACGCATTATTGACCGTCTCTCTTCCGTAGTTAAGCTACAAAGCTACAAGAACATTGTTATTAAACAGCTAATAAGTTATTTATTTGCTACAAATTAAATTATTTATTTGCTATAAATAAAATCATTAACTGGATATAAATGAATCATGGTTGGTTATACGTAAAATACATCACGCTAAAGTCGTAAGCATTAGTGCCCGCTTTTCTTTTGCTGTTACACTGTTATATTACATTACTTTTATTAAACAGGTAATAAGCTATTTGCTAGGACTTAAATTATTTATTACTAGAAATTGTATTATATATTTGCTACAATTTAAGTTGTCTATTAACTAGAAATAATAAAAAAATAAATTTTTAAAATAACATTGGAGAATAAATGATGAGCAATAGCAAAAGACTATGCGTTAATTATTTACAAACGAATAATTATTTTTATGTATAAAGAATTCAACAAAATTTTGTTATCAGGCAAAATTTATTTATTTATTTACAAGATATTAAAAAAAGGCACTAAAATGGGATTTAATTAAACATGGAACACGGCCGCTCTCATGTTTCGAGAACATATCTCCTTCTAGCAGTTTCTAGAAGTTCGTCAGGGAAATCTTAGTTTCTCTTATTTTGTTTAAAAATATATAACTATTATAACAAAAATATACGTTTCTTGTAATAATGTTTTAACTATTTAAATATAAATCCCCTAAATGCGCAATTATAAGGGTACTCATTTATAGCTTAATTTATTAATTTTGATCTTCAATATTTTTAATGAGTAATATGTTATTTTGCTGATTGCTGTCTTTTTCTTTCTGTACTTAACTTAAATCCATCCAATTCCTCATTATTTTGTGGTTACTTTAAAGAGTGATGAATGAGGATACGAAACAGATTAAATAATAGTCTATTTGGGTGACATTACTACACGGCACTGTCACTGTCATTTTGACATTGTCACTGTCACTAATATAACAACGTTTAAATTTCGAATAAATTAAAGCAATGGGTCGCAGAAGGAAATCTACTAGATTTGGAACCGAATAAATTTGATCCGAGTAAGTGATACATGAAAATAATAACCACATCAATGCGACATATATTTAACTCCGTATCTAAGTACACATAGGTGTACGACTGTATAGATATTGATATATTTTATTTAATATTATTTGTGTGTGTATGTGAGTACGTGAGCGGCCGCGCCGGGAGGGGCGGCTACGGCGGCGTGAGACTGCCGCCATATTCAGGGGACGCGCCACGACCTGCAGTTAATTAAATAAACATTTATTTTATGCACACCAACACAACATACGTAATATTGTAAGCCATACTCACCCCCTGTTCCATGGTGGGGTGCAAACGTAATTGATGAAACATGGGAGTGTACTGCACTCCTCTACCTACCACTTCGGGGATTAGAGGCGTGATGTAACATCTAGAGTATGACATCACGTCTGTATTTATCTGAAGCTTAGAGGAGAAAAGTACTCCAATGATTAACCAATTACATTATATCTCATGGAATAGGTGGTAGGTATATTGCAATTCACCAAGCACATATCTAGACTCCGAGCCACTACTGGAAAATGCAAGTTAGAAAAATCCAAAAGTGTCCACCCGACATTACAACCCAGGACCTCTCGATCGGCAGTTGCCCTCGCAACCAACACGACCAACGAGGCAGTCATTAATACGAAATAAGCACTCACTTTTTTTGAACTGAATTTAATTGGACTGTTTGTAGACGATAGAGATACTTCAACTTCGCCAGCTTGAAAGATATAAATTAAAATAAAATTTGTTGATTGCAAGTTGGTCTTACCTCGGCCTCTGCCGCGGCCCCGGCCCCTGCCCCTCCCGCGGCCGCGTCACCTCCGCCCATCCCCCAACCCCACCATATCTGTAACGTTACCACCGGTGTTGCCCATTAAAAATAATATCTCATGCTCATGTTTCATAGGAAAAGGACGCTCATAGAAACAATATAACCAGAGTAAAAATGGATATGAGTATTAATAATTACAATGTTTATCGAATAAGAATTAAGAATCAAACTTTGCAGCATTGTTGATTATAATTGGGATTTTCAAAATTAACGCTGGCTTTATATGCAATGTTCTGCGCGATTTATTAAAAAGAATTAAGCATTTATCTGTGGTTAGCCAATTAGAAGGGATTTTAATGACATCAATATTAGAGTCATGATTGTAATATGTATTCGCCAATATTTGTGCAAAGAAATAGCTAATTTTGTCTTTAATCTAGAGTAGCAGAAATATATCAACTTTGACAAAACGCGGAGGATGGTAACACTTTCAATCTAAAATACAAAAAAAAAATATTAAAAATCCAAGGGGGGATACCGACGCGAGCTCACCTATATTGGTAGCGGTTTTTTCCAGGTAGGCGAGCGGGCCGGGCAGAGCGCCCGCGTAGCCTCCGCGAGCGCCCGGCAGGAACATGCCCTGCGCTATGCTGCTCTGCATCTGGTCGTACAACTATTTTTAAATAGGGTAGCTCACTTTTTTTAGATTGGACAGATGCGAAAACAAATGCTAAATTAATCGTCCATTTTTGAGGAAAAATTTGTCTATGTTGCTTGTCCATGGTCAATTATTTATTTTTGTAGAACAACAACTGGCTGGTAATAAACCTTCTATCAACGATTACCTAATCAATTATTGATTATTTTTAAAGTTATTAAAATATTCCGTTAGTCATTTCTAAGTCCAAACAATAGCCAACTCAGACCAGCCATCGTTTAAGTATTCGGCAACTTTTTAATTATTTTACATAAATTTGAAAAGCTTTTTTTTTGACGTAAGTATTTCTTTTAATAACATGTCAAAAAACCTAACATGAACCTTGTGATCCCGGAAGAGGTAGGCAGAGGAGTGTAGTACACTCACGTTTCACGAATAGGATATGAGCATATTGCCATACACCGTACACACACACTCCGAGGCATTACTAAAAATTTTAATAAGACATTTTAAGTTGAAAAAATTAAACAACATCCGATAAGGGAATCGAACCCGGCATCTCTCAAACAGCGTCGACGCTCGGACCACTTGACCAACAATACTTAGTATGTATGTACCAACGTAAATAACGCAAGTGACCGTAATAAATAAATGAAAAGCAGTCAATTGAATTACTCCTAGTCTAACTCCTATCCATATTAATTTATGAGCTCCGGCTGCAAATCTTTTTAACTGCCACTATCCCAAATGTCTCTCTCGAGACTGACCGACGCTAAGAGTAAACAAAGCTGTCATTATTTTAAAACAAATAACATTTTTATTTTTATTACCGATTCCAATCAGCGCGTAGCTTCCTGAGAATCCCACACAAACTCAATTCATACGTAAAACACACACATAGGTACTAGGTATTCAAGAAACGAATATATATTTAAAAAACTATTATTTAACGCTTTTGAATTATCAGTATTGATCACTGCATGCCACATACCACTACTGTATGCTGCAACAATAATTCTTATGAACGGATAAAACGAATATCCACGTCAACTGTCATCTAATATTCCCCCACTCTGATCCTACTCAGGGTGGTGCGGAGAAACCGTGCACGCCGGCAATAGCGCCCCGACTGTAGCAAGTGACGGACGTGTGATGTCGTAGAGTCATTAGAAATGTCTAGTATAAGTTGTGTGCTTTTATACACGCGAAAAGACAATGGCAGTCTTCTTCGACGTCGCCAAAGCCTTTGACAAGGTCTGGCATCAAGGCTTAATCTACA
>DWFO01001103.1:0-16921 GCA_018246595.1 Mimoniades nurscia nurscia | reverse complement strand
CCGCAATTAGTGGTATATTGCGTGAGGCATTAATAATAATTAAAGGTACTTAGGCTCAAAACTTTTCAGCCGCCCCTCGTACTGTGTAGGCGGCATATGTACATGTATACACCACACCACCACACATATGAGTATGATAAAATATACGGCCCCAAAATTAACACAAAGACAGATAATCCAGACATTGTTAGTAAACATTGCAGAATTCATTAATTCATGTCACTTTTTTTATTTTCAGCTGAGCACATAATAACAAAGAATCAGGACTTGAAAGAAGCTATGAGTTTGCTTGAAGAGTGTCCATTAATCAAAATCGAGGATATCCTGCCATTCTTCAGTGATGTGGTTACCATCGATCATTTCAGAGACCCAATCTGTCAGTCTTTACAGGTAATTACGGTTAATCTCTTTGATTAATATTTGTATGTATGTAGTATAATAGATGACATCCTAATGGCGAATTACAGCAAAATAGATAATATGAAAATATTTTCCACGCGTAAAATGCTTGTACTCTCTATTTTTCTTGGGATGTGTACTTAAGAATAATATGTGACAGCTCTGTTTTTCAAAAATATTTAATAAAAGTGTGGTGCCTAAACGAACAAGCTTTGATGAGTTAGGATTAACAGAGGGCCTGGATTTTTTGTTACTTTTAAAGAAGTCAATCAAATAATTAAGTACTGCATATAATTATGTATGTTGCTCTTTTTTATTTCAGGAATATAACAATCAAATAGAGGAGTTAAAAGCCGAAATGGAGGACGCAACGAAGTCTGCTGAATTTGTAAATACATACATATTATACTATTAAAACATTTGTATATTATACTATCATAATATTTGCACTGCCTGCTTCTGACCGCTTCATTGATCGAGGGGTAGCAAGCGCGACTTCTGTTTAGGTTCTGGGTTCGATCTCGGAAGCGAGCAAAATATTATTGTGTTTTTCGAACTTGAAATTGCTAGTAGCAGCACAGAATCTGGGTTTGTGCTCGATGCATAACAATATACTCGCCCCATATTCCATGGTGTGATCAATAACATAACAGATGAATCGTGGAAGTGTAGGTACTACCTACACTCTTCTGCCTACCCATTCGGGGAAATATCGACGTGATGTTATATCTATGTAAAGGTATCTATGGTACATTGTTGGAGTCGTAATGTTTAATGAATACTAAACAGAAGTAATATCGAACTACTGTGTCAGAAAGTCAATATATTAATCCTGTAGAGTTGTTTGTCTTTACTGTTGGAAAAATATGCAATTAATTTGTTAAACATGTACGTAGTCTAAAAGCTGTCTCGCTAGCGGAGGCCGAGTGACGCGGCGTGTGCGCAGGTGCGCGCCGAGATCCAGTCGTTCCGCAACCGCAGCGTGCTGGTGTCGGTGGCGGACGCGTGCTGCCTGTGCGGCATCGCGCTGCTGCTGCGCCCATTCTACCTGTTCCCGTGCGCGCACCGCTTCCACGGCGACTGCCTGCTCAACGACACGCTGCCCATCCTCGGTAACACACGCACGTACCGACTGAGGGCTCGCAGCCCGGCCACGCCTATTTTGGCCGTATATTTTTAATATAAAGGCTATGGTTCCGGGGTTAAACGAAACAATTATATGTTATATTCGTGGTGCACTATTTATTCGGAAATATTTGGAATGTAAGCGATGTGATTTGGAAAAAAATATATATTAAAGTATTATTCTACATTGTCATAGTGTCAAGTATTACTTTGTCAAAATCCATGGGCACAAAACTTTACGCCAATTTCGATGATTATAAAGTAGTATTATTCAATACTTTATCCAGTCCAAGTATATTCTTCTGTAGGATAAAACGAGTCTGAGAGTTTGCCAGTGTCTGAAACGTGCGTACATTTATTACCGTACCGCGTACTCGCAGCGCCGGCTCGCCGCCACAAGCTGACGGAGCTGCAGCGGCGGCTGGCCGTGCTGCCGGCCGTGGAGCTGGCCGCCGCCACCTCCAGCGGGCTGCCGCTGCGCGAGCTCATCAAGAACGAGATCGACGACATCGTGGCCAGCGAGTGCCTCTTCTGCGGGGAGCACATGATCGCTTGCATCGACAAACCCTTCATAGCCGACGAGGACTGGGACAGGGTTATGAAGGAGTGGGAGTAAAGTTTGACCTTTGGAGGCCACATGTTACAGTATCAGAGATTAATTACTCCAATGAAAATATATTCTTATAGCTGAGGTGCAGTTCATGCGACATGCTCTCCTCATCCTATGTTCAAAGATTTTTGAATGTGTTAGGCATGAAAGGTTGAAATTTTATTTTTGCAATACTTGCGTTATTTTTATGCTTTGATAGGTAATAATAGTAGATTCCTTCAAATCTGAATATGTTAGTTAGTTAGTTTAGTGTAACCATGGCAGTATGTGGAGATAAACCTGTAATATTACACAAGCTATTGTGTATTGGTCCTGCCAATTATCCATAATAGATTATACGTTTTAACTTATAATCTATTGTGTATAATGTAATTATTAGTTTTCACTTATATCTTATTCATTTTTATTTAGCTAATGATTGTCTAGAGTTAACTAACATATATCAAGATGCTGCGCCCTTAGGTTCTACTAAAAGTGATATTATTCTTAAAATTTTGGCCATTTGAAACCTTGATATCTTGTGTTTCAGTTTTGATATGACACAATCTTTAAATTTATTGTCATTGAAAGGCTTATATATAAATTAATATTTTGTAATATAAAATCGTACTGATTAGATAAACAGCTGATGAATACATAATAATAATTTTATTTGTGTGATTGTGTGTGTAATTGTTAATATTTTTATTATTGTATACATTTTTTTATTATCATACCACTGAAATTCGGGGTTCAAGATTCATAATGCTTAATGGCATTTTCTTCCAGCCAACCCTGGGTATATGTATATCCGTCAATGTTCTCTCAAATATATTTAATGCGAAATATATATATAAATTGTTATATCAATGTGATTTTTAGAATAGCACTACAAAATTTTTAAGTAGGTGATCCTTTCTGACGTTTAAACCAATACATATTATAAACAAGTTCATAAAAACCTACGAAAATCAATATGTCATGAGATCCCAAAAATCTGGATCAATACCGTAAACCAACAGGTTTACATTAAGCTCTGCATTTCTTTACGAGCCCTGTTAACACGTTCAGTGCCAACGACTTTCCTTGCAAGTCGACATAATTTTTTTCCAGGTGCCGGCGACTCCAACTTTTTTCGCCAATATTTCCTAAACGCGTCGGTATTTTCTACTGCATTATACAATGCTTTGAACTCGCCAGGCGAGTTCACAGACGCAGACCTTTTAATGAACGATTTATTACTTGACAATAAAAACAAATTATTTATCATTAAAGCTGACTATGTACTTACTTTTGTTTTGGAAGAAAAATATAATGATGGTATTCAATTCCGATTCGATATAATATTTTTTCGATATAATATTTTTTTCTTACAATTAACGTAGGTAAGTAATGTTATTTTTCACAATTTTGAATTTTGAACACAAGATTATAGGTACATTTACAGAATCGGAATCTTTTTTCATAGAAATAGAAGTCCCACGAGTTAAATTTTAAATCAATTTCATACACGAAACTATGAAAATACCAAACTTAACCTTAAAAATAAAATTCTATCGAAAGATTGACAACCCCTGCATAAATTACAAAAGAAACTTACCTTCTTTTTTATTTGATGGGTTTTTAGCCATGTTTATACGTGGAAATAAACTAAACTCTTGTCAAACACTTTTTGATATCGATATAAACGTGGAGACTGCGACGGCCACAATAATAACAAATTATTAAGTTTAACTAACATTATGCCAGTGAACTCGCCTAACGAGTCCATATAAATTAGTATGTAGTGCCAGCGACCCACCCGCCTGGCGAGTCCATCATGAAATATAGGCGGCACCTCTGAAGTACTTAAGAAAACCGTATTGGCATTGAACGTGTTAATGTTAATGCAGAAAATTCTTAAATATTCATACTTCTTGTTACTATAACATAAATCATACAACTTCTTGTTACTATAACATAAATCAGAACATTACTTAGTATTGGCATAAAAACATACCATATCTTCATAATATTATAATATTGTATGTGATACTTCTTTTCTTACATTGTCTTATAAATACACTATTTATCTTAATGCATGGAATTAGAGACACACTGCAATCATGTGTACAAATCATTATTGTTGAAGATATATGGTTATAATGTAACTTAACACATTTAAGTATATATGCTGTTAATTAAATTATTTATTCCTAGAGGAGTTTTAATAATTAAAAAGCAAAGATTTGTGTATTCATATTTTATTGTGAAAATTGTTATTGTTATAGATAAACAATAAATTAATTAAATATTAGGATTTAAATAACTGGGATGCCAATCGAATTCCTAAATGTAGCATCCTTTACACAATGCGGCAATATTAAGAACTTATAATGTACAAACATAAACAATACAATAATTATGTCAACACCTTGTTATTAGACACAAAGGATTAACATGAAGAAGGAAGGCAGAGAATAGAACAGGCCCTGTGCGGCAGTTTGTTATGAATCTAGTACATAACAGCAAGTGATTTATCTTGTACTATGACACAATAATTCCCATATATTGGAGTGATAAACACACACTATCGTCTTTGACATTGACCAATAAGGTATACTAGACTCCTTAATAGTGTGTCTACAAACAATTACTCTAAGGCAAACTAAATTTATTGACTAGCAGCACCATCTATTTCCATTGTCTGCAAATCGGTCTTATCGCCCTTCCCGTCTACTAACGTCGTTTCTTGTTTCTCTTCATTTTTATCTACATTTTCTTTTGTATTAGAGTCCTGCTCTTTCGCATCCTTCTTATCTTTGCTTTTGTCGCGCTTTTTTACGGTTTTCGTTCCCTTTTTCGGGCTCTTTTTATTGTCAACTTTTTCTTGGCTCTTTTCTTCGTTCTGTTTGACTTCTGCTTCAGGTTCCGGGGTCATATGTTTTACGGGCCTGGTGTCAGCTACTTCTGGTTGAGTGACCTCTATATTTTCAGCTGAAGGCTGAGATTCCTCTATTTTCTCTTCAACTGGTTTCGGTTCTTCTTTAGTTTCTTCCTGCACCTTAACAGATTCTTCCTCAGGTTTTGCTTCTACTTGTATTTGTTCTTGCTGTGGTGTCTCTTGAGACTCTTCTTTCAGTTCCTCTTTGGTAGCTTCCTTCATTTCCACCTCACCATTCTCCACTGTAGCTTCATCAGCCACCTGTTTCTCTTCAGAACTCTCCATGTCTACATCCTGTGTTGGCTGAGGTGTAGTGACTACGTTACTTTCAGCTTTAGCTTCTAAAACAGCTATACACTTTTGAATACATTTTATAGCTTCTTTTCGCGCCTGCCGAATGTTTTCTTTTCCATCAGTTTCAATATTGTCTAATTTAATGAGATTCCTAGTCAACATTTCATCTAGGAACATATACTTTTTGTCTTTTTTGGTACCTTTGAAGTTCTCAACCTCAGTCATCAAATTAAGCACATCTGTTTGAATGCTGAGAATTAGTGTTATGGGATCATTGGCTGAAGGTTGCGGCTTCGGTTGCGGGGGCGGTGTTTGCTGCTTGGGCGGTGGTTGCTGAGGCGGAGTTTGTTGCCGTTGCTGTTGAGGAGGTTGTTGCTTAGGCTGTGGTCTGGACGGAGGTTCGGCTCTAGGTGGAGCCTGTTCATGATGAACGGGTACTTTAACAAAATGTTCCTCAGGGTGCATTTGCGGTTTTGGTGATTGAGATCGTTGTGGTGATGGACCACGAGCGAATGCTGTCTGAGGATATACTTTTTGTTGCACAAATGGTTGAGGTCCCTGACGGAATCCTTTATTGAATGGTGTTCCAAAAGACCTTGAGAAGTTCGGTGGGTGGTGGAAACCCGGGACGTCGTCGGCAAAATACTGTTCTCTATCCACATGTGGTTGCGGTGGTGGAGGAACATAAGCAGGTTTAGATTCTCCAAAATGACTTCCATGGTCTACTGACCTATTTATGACTGGTTCATCCCTTCCTTCTACGAATATTGGTATATGTCTTACATTAGAGGATTGAAATTCCGATTGGGGAGGATATTGCTGGTCTTGATGCCCACTCATTTTGCTTGCGTGTTGATTATTAGCAGTGCGATGATCTGGGGGTGCTGACATAGATCTTTGATTTCTGTCTTCAGTCTCGCTCAGACTTGGGTCAGCTGCACTTTTCTGGCCTAGATCTACTGTGTTCCTCAAGCCGTAATTTGGCAAAGAAGTTTGTTCCTCCTCCTGGGATGGACCTGGTTCTTCTTCTGTTTGTGTGGCAATAGTCTGCTGCTGTGGCGACTGAGGCTGTGGCTGCGGCGAGGATGGCTGTGGATGTGGTTCTTCACGGGAACCAAACCTGCGATTCCAAGGTGAGGGGAAATGTTCTCTGAAATCTGATGGGATGTCGTCGAACGGGAATCTGTCGAATCCGCTGAAGCTGTCGCCAAAATCTGTAATAATAAATTATTTTCATTAGAATCGGTAGACAAATTAATAAAATGCTTTTGGTGTAAAAACGTAAACAGTACAATTTAAGATATCAGCACACAAATTGTTTATTTGTAATGAAGAAGGAAAAGTGAATTTACCGTCAGCGGCGTCCTGGCTCGATGGTCTGCGCTTCCTGGCCCAGGTGGCAGGGCGTTGCCGCAGCCGCACCGCTATGTCCGGGTGGCGTGCTGCGAGCTCGCTCCACGCGCCCGTGCCTTCCTCTTCATCAAATGGGAAACCGCGCTGTTTACAAAACAAACCAACATTAGCATCTCACCTGCAGAAGACACGTTTGACGCGTTAATCAACAAGGATGTGATTTACTCGTGAATCAAAACGTATAGATATGTCTATTTAATATCTATATATATAAAAGGTCATGTTAGTTACACTAAGCTTAGAACCAGGACACGGACATAGGATACTTTTTATAAAAAAGTAAAAGTAAAAACAAAGTCACTAAAACGCATCTGGCATAGAATAACAAAAGGGAGAGGGAGAATATTTAAATGTAAATAGTTTTCAGCAGATGGGAGTATTGCATGAGATGCATATTGCATGCATCTACCTGCCTATCGAAATTGAGCACTGATGTCTTTAGTAACTTTGACTGGGATAGGTATCGGAAAAAAAAGAAAAAAAAAAACTTGAAAAGGTATGGAGTTCACCGGATCAGCTAGTAATATATAATATTACCATTGATATTATGTTGAAGAATGACTTAAAATATCTAAAGAGTTGACTTTCACTTGAGGTTAATCTAAACTTTATAAGCTAAATTCTAGAAAATATGTTAATAAGAAAAAATTACATTTACAGTGCACACATTACAATATACAATCTCCGAGACGGTCTCAGAAGACACAAGAATATTATCCGAGTCTTAATCGAGCTATAATTTAAATTTAATCGATTACTCTTAAGCAAGTTGTCGTTCTTGCAAATGATTTTCCAATTATTGCCGATTATTATGAACCGTGTCTTGATTTTATCAAAATCAATTGCTTAACAGTAATTATATCAACTATGTATTATGAAACGGTACCGGTACGATACTTATGTAGATGTATCATTCATTGTGTATTTTATAGCTTTAATTGCATTTATACATGTATTTAGAAAATACAATTTGCCCTCAATTATAATGAACGTTTGTTACATTTAGATTTACACAGATCAACATGATTATTTTTGATACAATACGAAAAGTAGCGAGGATATGGATGTGACAAAGATTTGTATTAAAAGTTAGAATCGATCGCATGGTTACCCTACAACGAGCAAGTAAGTAAACGCGTCGCGAGGAGCCAACCATATATAGGAGTGGCGGCCTAAAGGTGGCCTTACGGTCGACTTTCCACGCCGGGCGGCAACGCGGCCACAGTAGCGCTAAGATTATTATCGATCTGTGAACTATGATGCAACGGACGTACATACACATACACACACACAAGATGAGAGCGGTCAGTAAACCGGATATCTTCGCCAACAATAATAAAAGTTTTCACTCGTATACTTCCGACATATTGAACACCAATCATTTATTTTTAGCGTGCGATTTAAAAATACTGTAAAATTTTGTAAATGTCCGCCGTCGCAACTTAATGAACTCTCCAACACTATCATTTAAAAACAGTTTGGAGAAAGATCTAAGCTCTTCGCAACATTAAGACGACTCAAAATTATTGCATCAAAAGATTCCATTGTTTGCAATCGGTTCCAATCAACCCCTCTCCCTCCCCCCATGCTCCGATGGATTGCTACTGCATTATACAATTTGTGATTACGAAAAAAATAACATGATATATTGTAGCAGTTAGCGATAGTGTTGCTAAGGCTAAGGCCAGTGTTGCTAATGTTGTCAAGATTGTCTTTGTATTGAATTGATTAATTCCTTCACGGATCATTACCGCATTTATTTTGAACACTCGAGCAGTAGACTTTTGATAGTGGCACAGTTACAATTGATTCAGTATAATATAAATTACAATTAGTGAATCCACTGAAAGACTATTGATAAATTGTCGGCGCATAAATTCAATTCAAAATCGTTTACACTGCGTGATAAATAGTAGGTATTATTTTGATAAATGATTGTTGTTATAGCACTATGTTATTTAATTTCAATAACTTTATTGTAATAGTTTCAAATTTGACATATTATATTGTTATAGAATTTTTACGAAGTGGTATTTAACAAAAAAAAGTAACTTCACGCCTGTAATCCCCGAAGAGGTAGGCAGAGGAATGTAGAACATTCCCACGTTTCACCACGTTGGTATTTAACAATATTCAGAAAATCTCTATTGTTAACAATTCTAGTGAAAAAAACCTTCGATTCGTGGAATCTTAGAATAATTCGTTAGGTGTGAACGTAAAATTCTTTTATTGTACAGCTGTGTTACAAAATTACAAGTTATATGTATATGTACTTCTATTGAATAGACGCAACAACTTCACCGAATCGAGACTGATAATTCCAATGATCGGAATGGCAACTTACCGCACAACAGCGAGAAAATCCTCAATCTGTCCACAAGCACCAAATGCATTTGCCTCAATTCACTTAGGAGTAAAGTACATAGTTCTTAAACGCGTTGAAGGTGATGAACGACTAATAAAATAATACAGCACCAAGTTATAATTACAACGTCTTCGCGCATGCATTCGATCACATACCTACACTTCGTGGAACGACTGGCTTATGAATAATATCAATGTGTGCGTTTCTTACTTCGAATGCATTTTTCAATACCTATTGAATGTATTACTGGTGTTACGAAAAACAAGACTGGTCACCGCTTTCAGTAACATTGAAGTCTTGCTAGCTTTATTTATGGAACGCCGTCTCGCTAGGTACTTTGTAGGGTATGCAGAGAGTATCGAATGTCGTATAATCAATTAATCACAATTCGATTTAGCTCCGCTACATACTGGTGAAGTGTAATTTACATCGATTTAGAAAAATGAGTGATAATTTTACTGATTTCAGAATGTGAGAAAAAAAGAGTCATGACTCATCTACCTTATCGTGCGGTGACGATATCTGTAAAGAATGTTTAATTTTAAATGGAAGAAATTAAAGAGAAACTTCAAAACGGCATACATACACTTATAATGAAACTGAAATCCAAAGCGATTTTGAACACGTGTAAATTTTTAAAAATGCTCGCAAATTTACATCTTCACGCTAATCAATTTTGAAAATATCTGAATACAGTGTGTGTGTATTAAATAAGACAGTTCTGGACGCGATAATGTCATTGGCAAACTAAATAATGTATTGCTTGAAAACGCACTCGATGTTGTCGAATAACATGGGTTACCAATGTGATTGGTAGGCTTCAATAGTTTTATTAAGAATCTTGATGTGTCTATTACCTTCCAACGTATTTTAAAATTACAATATTGAGAACACTTAACCAACATTAGCCTATATTTATAAAGGTTTTATTCAATAATTAACTATAAACGCAAATTATCTGATACTTGGAATGTCAGTACACAATTAATTGACATAACGAATGAACATTACATCAAGTTTGACATTCGACATCATTAACAATAATCAAATCATTTTGTCACACACAGATACAGATACAGCAAGATGATGACATCAGCGTGCGAAGAGGCGATGTGGACAAAAAGTGTGATGCTGCGTGACGAGGCGCGAGGTGTCGGCCAGCCGTCGGAAAACCTACAACAACAATAATAATAGAACGGCGCGTAGGGGCACGAGGCAGTTCTCGTGACCGCCTAACACTGAAAAACTTCGTACCGATGGATTATGGTATATTACAAACGATATCGTATGTAAACTGTAAAGAACAGATTAGACGTAAAAAAAATAACCGCTCATAAAATTGCATGTTCGGTTAATAAGACGATTGACGAAAAAAAAAGGATGGCTGGTAGTGTCCAAGGAAAATACAACAACATACTGCGCACATAACTATAATACGAACAAATTTAGGATCAAAAACTCCGTTAAGTTGCACAATCGGTTAATTAAACGATTAATGGAAAACATTTGAAAATATTATTGTCCAAACAGGAGGAAGACATGACGACACTGCGGTAATACAAATAATGATACAATCGAGGGTCGTCGACCGTCTGAACGCCTCGGGCTCGGGGCATATTAATAAAAAAATAAACGTACCAAAAAGACAAGCAATCTGTTCGATACGATCGATGATGGGTGGTAAGGAGATGTGGAAAAAAAACTTGTGAGACGATATAAAAATATCATGTTGATTAAATTGACTATTGATTGATTGACGAATCAAATAATATAGGTAATGACAATAGTTTAACAACGGATTCACTCATGACGAACGAATAAATGCTGACGGTATGTAAGGAGAAATAGTGCTGATAAGTGTTGCACTATGCACAAGTGCGAAATGTAACGTAACATACGTAACAACACGTTTCAGTAGTTACTATTACGTCCCATCATCGAATTGGTGGTGAGCGAATCTGTTGCCTTACACCGGACACAACTCCAAAGTCGGAAACACTACTAGAAATTTTACCTAGAAATTCTAGGGATTTGAACCTATCAAGAGGCTGCGTGCAAAATGTAGTTAAAATCAAATATATAATAGAAGCCAAAAAAGATGAAAAAAAACCTTACACTAACTTGTCTTTTCTCCATTTAGGTTACACACTAACATCTAAAAAATAAATCAAATCATGACCCATAAGTTGTTAAATAATGATTCATTGACCGAGCCGACGATCACATTAGCTTTATATGGCTCCGGACCATCCGTTGATTACCATAAACTATTTAACGGCAAAAGAAGAAATAAGTCTCGAAATATTCCCAAAGACGTCGCGCCGTATTTGCGATACCACGTAGGCGGAGCATTGTGACGCATGTTGCAAGGTAATAAGTGTTCTCGTACTTCGCTTATATATAGATAATATAATAACGTATGTACATTCATCCGATGTATTTTACCTTCTAAGCCAAATAAATAGACGTGACATCACCAGCGCGTTTTATTAATGTTTAGATGTAAGTAGCCGAGGATTTGCGAAGACTCGCGTGATTATGTACGACCCAAAAAAACTACGATAACACTTATCGTATTTTCTTTATACATCCTGTATGATTTTAGCATAATTTTATCGCATATCGCGTTTTTTAAAGACCTCCATATATATTATTGTAAAAGTAATATGAACTTTTTGGAACGCCTTATTATGAAATTGCGCATTTCATTGTTCCTTTGAAGGTTCCACTTAGTATTTAAAATATCAATGTGTTGAATAAACACCAGTGTATAAATAAAAAATTGTGTCAAGAGTGAAATTACGCAAGCTTCATATCCGTTTAACGCTAAAGCCCAAAAAGTCAAGAGAAACAAACTGCCATTTCCCTGAAACAGGTACGTTCGATACTTTCCCCTGGCGTCATTAAACCTCTCATTCGTCGTTAAACTATCTCATTGGCGTTTGAAAAATATTGAAATAATTAAGAACCGAACCTCATATTCCAGAATAGCTGAAAATCTCTTGATGTTCCTTGTGTGATGCGCAGTTCCTGACGTGATAACAAATTCACCGAACTCCTGAAGGTTCGGTGAATTTGTACCTACTTGTAGCTATTATAAATTTATTGCTTTTTGCTTAGCGAAATAACAAACGGGAAATGAAACCCTGAAGAGAAATTGAATATACATCACAAAATAAACTAATGTTGAAGATTTATTCATATAGAGAAGTAAAACGAGTGATTATAAAGTAGAAAAAAGGGATCTTCGGATTGAAGATTTTTTTATATAATATACAATGTATGCACCAAGTACGCATATATAAATAAAATATGCCGATAAAAACATGCGCCGCGTGGACGGGCCGAGTTATTGGCGTACTCCGTAAATGGTATAATGACATCCATTAAACAAAAAACTTTCATACCGCCACCGGTAGCGATCACCCGACATGTTATATTAAGTTGTAATGAGATAGAGAATTCAAGGAAATAAGTCTTGTAGAACGCACGAAGGTCGCAGAGCTGCAGGAAGATATTTTTAAACAATTAAAGATGCAAACGACTCGAGGAGTAAGGTTATTCCGATATATGGAAAAGTATGCGCGCGCGCTACTACAATGTAGCGTCGCGGATGCTGAGGACCACATTAACGCTGGCCACGAAAAAATAGTTATTATGACTCATTTATTATGCTTGAAATTTACGAATATAAATAATGAAGTAGGAAAGGGTGCGGAGAATAAAAAAAAGAGTTTCAAACAATCGATAGAAAAATAAAGTAAAATGTTACAGGGACGTATAACGAAAACGGTAGTACCTTCTAATCAGCTGCCTCTCTCCGTCTCTTTCTCTCTCTCTCTCATTGAAATGACTAATCCCGATCAGATCCACGAAACCGAGAATCAATTCCGCATTGCAACCACCAACAGCTACGATCTTACTACATATACTGTATATTTATAACGCCACTCCACAACTCGGCAGATAAAACGCAGGCAGACTTGATTTCATTATCTCCCACAGGAGTGGGCTATTAATGTGGTTTACGTCAAGAGTGGAAGAGTCACGTTGGGTCGGGGTTCAATAACACCAGCTCTGAAGTCTCAACCTATGTTACAATGCGAGGCGAATGTGTGTGGAGTGTTTGTTTGTGTTAAAGTTGAAAATTGCTAACTTTATAGCCAAGACAATAATTTCTGTTTCTGAAAAATGTACTCATATACAGTATTATTTTATGATATATCTCTCGCGTACGGTTTCAAAGGAATGTTGCATGGAAATAAAATATAATGTACTTTTATGTACGGTATCAATCTTTACGTAGAAAAAAAATTATTTTAAATACCATACCATACATTGTCTGTTCTGCTGTCTTAATTGCTGAAATCATTTAATATTACATTAAACTTGAAATACGTCGCATGTATTAATAAGAACCGGTTTAGATCGAATATACGAATTTTAACTAACTACATATCTGTTTTGATACGTTCTTTTAATCACGGATGGATGTCCAGAACTGGTTGAAAAGAATTCGTCAATTAGAACATACATTATAAAATATATATTAGAGATCTATGTCCAGCAGGGGACATAAACTGGTTGACGATAATGAAGATAACATAGAGAGTATTTTTTTTTCTGCAATCTGTTTCAGATAGTTAGTAATATGCAAAAGAAAAAAAAACCAACATTTATAATAAGAACACACGTCTATAAATGGAGTTGCGATAACAGCTGCGCCGCGCCGTGACTCACGGCGCCTGTCTCGCCGCGTCACAATTATTGTTTACCGATGGACCCATGTTTTATTTGCACGGGGAAATAAAAACGGATTTCAGTGCATTCTACGGAGAACACGGTGCGCCAAATACGTCTATCTTTATAGATCTGGACGTGCTCGGCTCTTACTCGACGTTACTGCCTACCCCGTTAGGGCGCCCAACGCGACGATATAAAGATATCATAATAGTAAAGAAACGTATTTAAATTATCAGTGTCACCCGTTTTGGCCTTATTCTTTTAATTAAATTTTAGACTAATTTATTAATGTTTACGCTGTTGGATTACCAAATAAATAAATAAAAAACATGCGTGCTTTATAAACTTATTTAAGAAAGTTTTGTATTCGCCGATGACAAAACGTAAGCGCCTTAATAGTATTGAAAGTTTTCTTTGTCTAACATTTGATGATCGATATTCAAAAAACAATGCCTTGAATTAAAAGCGACGAGACAAATTGCGGAAGGCTAAGAGAGAACAATTAAATGAGTAATACAAAAGTCTAATTATTCAGTGGGACGCCAATGTCAATTATCTTTAAGGTTAATATATTCTTTTCCTCGTTGCCCAAAACTTGTATTTTTGACAAAAAAAAACACGACGCACAGGTGTCTACCGAACAAGTTTTGGACAACATCCAAAAGTGATATTATAGAAATTAAAATATGAGGAAAATAGAAGAGTATACATTCTAGAATAAACAACAACACGATACGTAGACTACAGCTCAGAAATTCTATTAAAATGACGTTTAAATTAGAATTACTTAACTCAAATCTTTTAAGTATTCGTGCATATGCAGCATAAGATTAGTTGTTTTATTCGTTTCAAAGTTAGATATTTATGTGAGTAGGTATTATAATGTATGAAACCATCTGCGAATTGGTTTCATGAAAATGTTGGAAAATTAATAAACCTACCTCATTATTTGAGGACGCACTTCCGTGATATTCGGGCGGCTTATCCACAACTACAGGTGATTCCATTTCTTAATAATTTAACACTGGAATGTATCACAATTGGTAAACACTACACTTCGACGCTAGACGCGGTAATACTGACAAATGGTATAAGACTCTCCTTTGTGTCTCTCTGATTATTACTGAGCCGTTCGGCCGAATGCGATTGTATTTATACGCGCGCCAGGAGCATTTCGCGAAACATCTGGATTGTTCGAGAAGAGAGTGGTCGCACGGACCCTCACATTGTACTGATCGATGTATGCATAATTGAGTGAGGTGTTCTCAGAGTTATACAATATACATCGCTGAATCACAACGCGTTCATCAAACAACGAATTATAGTGTTCCTCTTAAAGCCAGTAATGTATAATTGTGTATTTGAAAGTTTCGTATTTTTAGCAGTGGGCGAATAGCGTAGCGGTTTCTCGTGGCGTGGGTTTAGAAGCTTTGAGCGATTATACTTTGACTATAATAAGCTTTGAAGTAAGCACTGTAATAGTATTATAATAGCAGCAAATTGTTCTCATTGTAAACACTTACTTTAGTTTATTAAATAGTATCCGTTTTGCATGTTTCTGAAATCGTGTTTTGGAAACAGACCTTTAATGCGCATTTCATTTGAAAAAAATTATAATTCGTATAATCCATAATATTCTGTGAATTTGCTTGAAAAGAAAAGTGTGTGTGTGTGAGTGTGTGTGTGAATGTACACACATATGAAATGAAACTTTTTCATGATATACCTATTAGTTTTATTTAAAATTAATTGACCAAGTGCGGTTTACAGGACAAAAAGAAATCATTTTGTATCATATTCTCCTCTGCCAACCCTTTAATCGTTCCACTGTTGGAACATGGGTCTCCTCTCAGAGGGACAGAGTTAAAGCCACAGTGCGCACCAAATGCGGGTTGGCAGACTTCACACGCCTCAGGGAACAGTTTATTTTTCAGAACTCTACGGTGACAGGTTTCCTTACGATGTTTTCCTTCACCGTTATAGCAATTGATATTTAATCTTAAAACGCACATTTTGTAAACAGGTGCGCACTAGGATTTGAATCCGGGATCCCAGAGTGAGATGTCAAATTTCAAACCACTAAACGAACACTTCTTGATAGCAGTTATATATAGCTATCGTATCAAATTAAAGCTATTTTATTACTATACAGATGAATGGAAATAGTATCATCAATATTTTTTTCACTGTTCTTATAATAATTATTTTATTTCATTAAATTAAATACATGTACTCTAATACTTACAATCAAAATCACGTGTTGATTTTTCAAAACAATAAAGAAGTAATCTTTCACTTTCACTATTTACTTTAATAAGTGTCATTAAGTCCATTTATTATATCACTTGTTAGCATTTTATATATATTTATTTATTTAATGTCACTCCTCAATTTAAATTAAAATGGCGCCCTGACGGTTCAAATTCAAGTTCAGTTCAAGAAAATGTGACGATTTCCTATAAGATTTCTCCCATTCGTAAATAAAGAAGTTTCACTTCTAATGTAACCAAAAATATTCCTTTACACCTTGTATGGCAATGGCACTCGGTGTATGGCAATAGACTCACAACCTTCTCCACCTAAACGTAACTGGTGAAACGTGGAAGTGTTCTACATTCCTCTGCCTATCTTTTCAGGGATTACAGGCGTGATGTTACGTTAAACCTTGTTGTAAGCTACAGCCTTTTTGTAGGTGAATATATTAACAAGTTCTAAATCCAACTTTATGTTTATTTACACACGACACTGGTTCCTTCGTTAGCCACATGCCCACAATACATTTGCATCACGACGCAGCGTGCACGGATATTCGTTCGCAAAAACAACCAAAAGTCCACAAACGGGTTAAATATAATGTATTTATCAAAAGTTTCACATTAACGGCCCGAATGCGGTAAACAATATAAAAGTACAAGGGTATCATTTGTAGTGATCTCTGTTGTATCAAAAAGCAAGAAAAAAAAAATTTTTTTTAAAGCAGGTAGATATTAACTTGGTACATACTCACTATGATTTACATTCATTTTGTTTATATTTATATCTTTACTCACACACACTCACACACTCACAC
>DWFO01001102.1:0-16927 GCA_018246595.1 Mimoniades nurscia nurscia | reverse complement strand
GTAACTGGTGAAACGTGGGAATGTTCTACATTCCTCTGCCTACCTCTTCGGGGATTACAGGCGTGAAGTTACTTAAATACTTTCTGTAATAAACAAGTGAACAAGAATATACAAATCTACATTTTAATATTACGGATGTAATTGAATAACTTTAAACAACTACACTGGCTCGCTGAACTTACTGATTACCTAAATGTACAATATGTATCAAGTTACCTTCATAAATCTGGTAATATTATAGCGTAACGTATAATTGATTATAATTTTTTCTGTATTCTGTAGACATTTATTGTCAATTTTCTCTCTTATAACCCTTACTTCGGCTATGTCATTTAGAACCACTCATGAGTTAGTTGAAACGTTAATAATGAAGACCCGTTTATGTGACTGCATCGTTCTGAGTGAATACAGCGGCAAGTTTCAGCAGGTGTAGGAAAATACACACATGTACCTACAGTGCTGGAGATATTGGTGGAGGCGTCGCTGTTCATTATCTTTTAGGTAGTTGTTCCTTTATGCTGTTGTTCATTCAATTGTATACTTCATGATGTTTGTTTCGAAAAATTTCGTAGTTTAAGTGTCAATAAACATTTTAATACGACAAGTATTTGACAACGGCATTTAAGATATGTTATTTTTTATATCACAGTTTTTATAATGTTACGTTTTCAGGAGTAAAGACCGCAGATCGCCAGAAGTAGGTACTGTAGGACAGAGCGTCCTCCTGCTCCTTGGACCGAATGTCTTAAGGAAGCGCTCATTAGTAGCTACTCGTAGCTGGATGAATACAGCGCAATTTGTTTTTATATTTTTAAGGTCCTAAATACATTCGTACATCAATATTATCACAATCAAGCCAAAACATAAGACTTATAAGTAATAATTACTTATTAGTCTTATTAAATTTATTTTATTTCAACCTAAACTTTAATGTAATTAATAGTAAATTTTATTGTCAAAAAATATCAATGTGGCAATGGAATAATAAATTCCAATATTATGGCTATGACGAAGTTACAGTAGTAAAAATAAGTGATTGGGCAGCTTCATGTTAAATATTTTAGCTCGTTACATGATATTATATTCATATTAGTTTCTTAGCCAAGCGTATTGTTGTTTTAAAATATATTTAAATATTTATAAATAGGAACTCAGTACCCAATGCAAGCACTGACGTAGCGTATAGAAATATCTTTCTTTGATTGCCATAAAGTACTTCTGTGGATTTTGTCATAATGTAACTGAAAGGTAACACGAACAGATTCGGTGATGAGTTAAGTTTTGAATCGTCCAAATCCGCCGCGGATGTAGCGCCGCTGTAATGAATAAATGAAAAAAATGCAAGTAGGTACAGGGTAAACACAACTACGGAACATCACGCCTGTAATCGCCGAAGAGGTAGGCAGTATAATAGTTTTCCACTTTTCTCCAGTTACGTTTTAACCCCACTATGGAAAAAGTGGTGCGTGTATTGTCATTTACCGGGCCCATATCCAGACTCCGAGCTACTATTAGAAAATCTCAAGTTAAGAACATTCAATATTGTCCGACGCGGAGATTGGACCCAGGACTCCTTGATCAACAGTGACGCTTGCAACTACTAGACCACCGAGGCAATAACAGCTTCAAAATATACGGGGAACAAATTTCTTATTGTATTAATACGCTATGATTCTGTTAAAACATCTATAAATTTCCCAACGGTCTAAATAGCGTGGTATGGACTGGCCATTTTCCGCTCGAATCAATGAACTTGGCAAAATAGATTGCGTTCCCAACTAATTTCTATTGGGAAAAAATATTTCCTTGCCCGCCGGACCGCGCTGATTGCTTTGGGGAGGGTCAGCCATGTTTTTGTGTGGCCACAACTTTGTATAGATATCTACTTGTTTACTCAATATTCTATATAAAGAATTACATTGTATTGCCTGTTATTGTATATAGTTGGGAACTATACAAATGTACCAATCATTTTTTTATTGGTAAAGTGTATGATAGCTATTCGCTCTTAATGTCGATCCTTGGTATGATTTTAAAAGGATACTTTTATACTTTGAAGTATAAATATGTTTGTGGCTCAGATAGTAATATAACAAGTTTTATAACTATATAACAAATAAAAATGTACCAATATCTAGGTATAGTTAGAATGTCAGCACTATGGCATATGCTATACAAATTACATTGCTGAGTATCAAATATATAATATACATCTTTATTGATATTAGTTATCGTAGTAGGTACGAGTACATATAAAATTAATGATAATTCAGGATGATTAATAAACTATTATATTATTTCTAAAATATCACCCCACGGCCCTTACGGGGAGGGTAGAGAACACCAAGTGCCGAATATATCTATCCTTACAGATCCTTTTGCCACATTCATCATTCTCTAAATTTTTCGTTACCTAAAAATAACGTAACAGATTGTACCTAATGTATCGATCCAGCTGCGTGTTGTGGTGTAATTGATCAACTAGTATTCAGGAGGGTCCAAACAATAAAATCAAGGAGTGGCCGTCGGAGGGTGGTCAGCAATCCACATCGCGTGTAGTTGGAAATTGTCGGCAATATCGCGATGGCCGCTGGCTCATTTAATCACGCGACGGAATGCGCCTGGGGTAAAGAGTGTTAGCGTCGTGACAAGTATGGAGGAGGATTCTTATGGGGTTCTTTTTTTAGTCTCCTTCATCAAATCGTCTATGGCACTGTCGGATACAGATTGCAGAACGAGAGGGTAAAACAGAGAAAATAATCGGTCATCGTCTTTTAGTGTAGACTCGTTTCTTTATTCTCTTTGCCTCCCCACTCCCTCCTCGGTTTGAACTGGTCCAAAAATCTTCTGTGACACATTTCTTTTTTGTGTCTAAAAGTTTTTCTTTTTCTTTTTGAGTCAGTGTCCATGTTTCGCAGCTATAGATATGCACAGGTCTTATGTCTTCTAAATGCGAATCTTAATGCGCTTGCTGATCAGTCTGAGCACCAATACTTTGTGTAGGGCTGCACTACACCTTAGGTTGTTTTGTAAGCGAATACCTATTTCGTCTTCCTGTTATTACTACCCGTTGAGATGCAGCCCAGGTATTTAAAATTTTCTATGCCTTTATAGAAAATGTCTCCGATTTTCATATTGTCCCGAGCAAGTGTATGGCGCCTCCGAACATACTTGGTTTTGGTGTCGTGCACCGTGGTAACTTGGGATGAGCCAGTGGTAGACGTCCAGCCTGCCGTCCCAGGTATCGGCAAAAGGGTGAAGTTGAGCCAGACTTGCGCGAACTCCAGGTATAGAACTATTATAACAGATATTGTTGCTTAGGAAGGGTTCTTAACTTATAAACTCCTTACCTTACGAGTGTACATACCTGCATGATTAGAAACTCACATAAGCGGTTTCGGGGTCGTCGTATAAAAAACATATTTTTGTACTTGTTTTTTTTTACCGTCTGAAACTCAGTGCAAAAGTAGGGAATATAAATAATAACATTTTATATTTAGTTCCGTCTACTGCTAAACTTAAACTAGCAGATGTGGATGTAACAAGAGGGATTTAGGTGTTTAGGTACTTTTTGTTCTCACCTAGAGTATTAGTTGTGGGACCTAACTTATAGACAACAAAAAAACGTAACTTCACGCCTGTAATCCCCGAAGATTTAGGCAAAAGAGTGTAGTATAGTCCCACGATTTACCACTTACGTTTGCGTCCAATCACGCAGTAGGTGATGTGCCTATTGCCATACACCGGGCGCAAATGTAGACTCCGAACCACAACCTGAAATTTAAAAACAAAAAAGTCCAATAGTAACCCGGCCGAGATTTGAACCCAGGACCGGCGATTGGCGATTGCAATTGCAACCACTCAACCAAGAGGCAATCGCACACAGTTATAAATAACGTTTCATATTTACATAGTTCCTTTCCTTAGTTAGGAAGCGCGAGTCGGCGAAGGCGCGCGACCCTCGCACGTTTATTGGACGAGTCAATAATGTCCGCTGTAGGGACAGACCATCCTGTCCTGTCTTATAGATATAGCGGGACGATGTCAACGATAATGTTGGCTTGTACCGCCGCCTAGCTGCTCTCGAGATTTTATCATGTTCAACGATTATATGAAATTTTTGTAGGTAATCGTTTGGAATATGCGCCTTTGCTTAATAATACTGCTTAGTGGCAATAGGCTAACCCCCTATTTCATGGGCTGTATAACATAATTACTGAGAAGCGGGAATGCTACACTCCTCTGCCTACCCCTACGAGGAAATACAGCGTGATGTTAGGTTATGCTTGATATAATAGCTTGCTTATTACACAATTATGAAAATGCGCTCGTCGTCTTGATGCGGCTGCAGATTGAAAACAATGTGTTATATTAAGCAACGGCGGGCGCGGGTCAGCTCTATGGATGAGTGACTGCAAACAACAAGCTTTCGATGATTCGAAGGCCACATTAAGCAGTCAGTGTTTGTTATTTTACAATAGTTAAATTTGGTCGAAGGTTTCATAAGCGATTCTAACACATCCGCTGGTGGGGATGAGTAGATATTTCAACCAACTGCTGGTATTACGACTGATCCATATTCAAAACTGATGTTGGAGTAGATAAGCTTCAGCTCTCCAGTTTACTATTGAATCTGCTCAGAAGTGGGAAATAAATAGAGTTGCAGCTAGACAGCTTAATAGAGTTAGCAAATGATGTTCTTGTCTTCATAATTTTATCATTTGTGAAACACTACATGTGTTTTACGACCCCGAAATGAAGAGAAAAATCGATTAGCTCTTCCGCTCCCCCCAGATGTACCGCTGTTCCGTACTTAGGTAAATATTTGGATATCAGCACAGGTCTGTGATACAGCTTTACATGATACCATAAAGATATAATGCCCTGTATTTATTGCTGAAGCAAACATTTAAAATGACAAAGCGAACGGTGCGGCTTGGGAACGTTTTCAGAGTGGCAAAGCGAATATTGAAGGGGCTCAGTCTCTGAAGCCGCCCGCCGGCCGCTGCATGGTAGGGCGGTGGATGTTATTTGTCGATGTTGGATAGCATTGTAAAACTATATCTGATCCTTAAGGTTTTTGTACATCTCTTATTCATGATCATAAATAGGCTCATTTATTGCAGTGATCGTTGAATTATATAGCAATCATATTCATTTTTTCTCTACACGAAAAGCTTATCGTATCAACTTTTAAAAACTGACCAAGACATACTGAAGTTATTTATGACCAATGAAAAATCAGATATTTAAAGTATATTAAAAGATCTACATCGCCTATGATATATCGAAAATTTAGAGTATTAGCAATAGCTACAAACTCATATAGCTAACTTAAAAATAAAAACCAACATTTAACAGAGTTAGGTGTTACCAATACGGTATCGTCTTGATGCTTGCAAATACTAGGTACCTACATCTGATTATGATAACTATCTTACTCTTGGGAGTTTCATAACAGGTTGCCGCCTCGTAAGAGCTCAGGAAGCTTGTAATATCATATATATTGTAGTGATATCTAATTCTATCGATACAAAGCAATTCTCACCACTACCGACTGACTCAGCGCTTCACCAAGTGCCTCACAGTTACACACGAAGTACGCACCTACGTGTAATTTTTTGCAAGTACATTTTTCTTTGAGGTTACTCTCTATTAAGCGCTCAAAGTCAAATAGGACGCAATGGTCTTAAGCCACAAAGGTGTATGAGATGAAAGGGGATGTTAATTGTTCCTCAAATTATTATGAATTTGATACGCGACTGAGTCAAAGGGCTACGAAATTATGGGTCTCAGTTGGTGGCCGGAGTACTGGGATATTTCTGAACTTTGTAGCGTGCGTATGTTATGTCGGGTACCTTGTGATAATTGTATCTAGTTCCTTTCATGTTTGAGTGTGGTTAGACATTATGCACTGGAACGTTGCGCTGTGTGTTTAAAATGATAACGTTTTTTTCGAAATATACAATTTATTTTAATGGAAATAAACGTGTTTTTGTGTCAACTGTAATTTACTTAACAATATCATAGGGAAGAAAGAAACAAAATATGTGTATAATATAGTGAATGTATTTACATTAAACACTAAATAATCACCCTTAAGTCTACCATTTCAGCGAGTGATATTTAATTTCAAAATGTAGGTAGGTACATACATACATGATTGCTTCGTTGGTCATGTCGGTTGAAAGTGCGAATACCTATCGGGTGGTCCTGGGTTCTACTCCCGGGTCAGCTACCATTGAATTTTTTTAACTCAGATTTTGTAGTGGTGGCTCGGAGCCTGTTCATGTGCTCAGGGTAAGGCAATAGGCAATAGGCTCACTACCTATTGCATAGTGGGACGTAAAAGTAAGTGGTGAAACGTGGGAGTGTAATACACCCCTCTGCCTACTTCTACGGGAATAACAGGCGTGATGTTACGTTCATGTGCGTACATCGTGATATTGTAGGTGCGTCACTAGGTCATAATGTCTTTAATAACCACACATTCGTTTTAAGAATATCCTCATCCATTTAATATATTTATCATTAATGTTAGAAACGTAATCATGTCTGGCATTAAAAAAACGTCTGGCATTAAAAAAAGATCTGGCTTTATTTTGTGATTACTGCTGTAAAAAAAATGGATCGTCTTAATTTTGTCAATTGTTCCTTTTTTTGTATAAACTGCTTTGTTTACATTGTAAGTACCTATGCTTGTTATTCTAGAGTTACATATTTTTTAACGTGTTACAAAATTTCTCACAATAAAAAATCCCATAATCATAGCTAGGCACGCATCACTCATGGTAAATATTTACGTTAACGTCATGTGTTTAAGATTCAATAGGATTAAACATAAGAACTCGGGATTTTTTAAACAAAGAAAACTTTGACTAAGGATGCTTAAGGGAGGTCATTCGACCAGATTTTTGAATGATAGCTTTCAGAGATTACGAGATTATAGCATTATGGCAAACATTTTAAGGCCGGAATGTTCACTTGAAAGTATCTACCTTTAAATAAAAATTTGTGGTTAAAATTATATTTTATAATATCAAGAGTTATAGTCACATCTCACTGAACAAATCATGAATTTTTTTACATACTTAAAGAATAATATTAAGTTTAGTAAAAAGTTAGCGTTAAAGAGGTTACGATTCAAGTAAAATAATAACAATTTTTGTGAACTAAATGCGATTCGAAGTGACGGAGTTACTTGAAGTTAGACTATTGCGGTGTAGATAGAAAGAATTTCTTTGATGAACAATTGTATGAAAAAGATATTTCTACAGAATCTACTAGTTAAACTGTCCTATGTTGAAATCCATGCATTGACGTAAGTACTCGTAATTTAGTTTCGAAAATATTAACACAGGGCAGTAGGTAAGTCCCATATTTTGGTAAAACGAAATATCACGTCTCTAATCTCCGAAGAGGAAGGCAGAGGAGTGTAGTAAATAACCACGTTTCATCAGTTACGTTCATCGTATTTTTGTAAAACTTAAAAACCTTAAATATTTTAGTCTGAAACGCATCTTAACCGTAATGTAAGAGACATTCGATAATTTTTTTACACGTACCACATATGGCAAAATAGTAAATAACGCTGCGATCGATTAGAAAACAAACAATATTTTATTGGTCATAAAGAATACTTAAACACACCGATTATTTCCCCCGTATTCATACGAGTGAGCGTTGATCCTTCTCACGCCATCTGTCGGTAACCTGAACGCCCAACTTAGACAAATTCATTCGAATTTTACGAACGAACCCCTGTTGAAAATAAGACTCTATCCGTTTACAATAAGATTGTATAGTTAGTTCGCGCAGGGAATAGTAATATTGGTGTAATTTTGAAGTCAAACTACTGCAGTTGGCTTGGAAGCGCGCGGGTGGCCATTACAAAATACTATGACACTGGGCGGGCCGCTAAAATGAACAAAACAAAACCATTTAATCTCTGTGCTTAGCTAAATTATATAATTACTGAAAAATGAAAAAAAAAATGATACAGATCTTTAACTGCAAGTAACAATCATAATTTTTGATACATTACAATTTGAGTAAAAATTATTATCTACTTAAAATTTTATATATATTTAAAGAATACCCATTAAAACAGGGTCGTGGGTTCGATTTCCACTCAGAACAAATATTTATGTGATGAGTACAAGTAATTTAAGGTATTTGTTTTGTATCTGGATATAAAAAAGTACCATGTATATAAATATCTATACCTTCATAATTGTAATTTATCAACCGATTGGTTACTACTACACAAGCTCTCTTTAGGCCTATGTTGGGTTCAGAAGGCCAAGTGTGGCGATATATGAATTCATTATTATTTAGTCTTTACGTGTCACTTGAGAAAAAACAACATACCTTATTTTTCTAAAAATTTAATGTAATTCCATTTCTTCCTACGTTAGGCAGCAGCATATTAATGCCACAGTATATTCAGCAGACGAATTGGCATAATCTGATTCATTAAACACTTGCGCTGTACAAGTGTTGTCCTCTAATGCGATCAGTACGACATTGAAAGGGGGGGTGGGAACGATAATCCTATAGCGGCATAAACCATAGCTTTATTTGAAAGTTAATTTACCGCCCACTATTTTATTCAAGATCCTTTCGATGTTAATAGGTGAAATGAACTACCCCAATGATATAACCAATGAGTGAAGGTCTTCGTTTTGATGTCCGGGCCGGGCAAAGTATTATTGGATTGTTTCAATTAACAATTCTCAGTAGAAGCACGGAGTCTGGATTTTTGTACAATTTATGCAACAGCAACATCTCCTATTCCATAGCAGGACTTATAAGATCAAAGATAAGTCGTGGGAGTGTTGTACTCACACGCTGCTAACTTTGGGGATGTACAGGCGTGTTGTTTTTTTTATTATATTCCTTAACCCCACATTGTTAATTTATGGTTTTATTAAAAACATTAGTACTGTCTTTATGATTAGACTTTTTCCTCTTGTAAAAGAGTCTATCATTATTATTAGGTAATTTATTATTTGATTCAGCACAATATTTAAGAAACAACTATGTGAGATAGTAATAATTTTGCTATTATTAATTTGATTGTAATATCACTATTAAAATTGGCTGGTTGAAGCTGACGATTAAATTAAACAAAGACCAGAGACAATATAGAACATTTTCATAACCAACACTCTAATAATCCCATCCTATTGTATGCCATCACGCCCTAGCCATTTGGGATTCAGTTATTAGGGGAGCTAAATGCTTGCATAGTTTGGTGTCATCGTACACCATAAATTATGGTATTAGGAAGATATTCACCATTATTGGTATTTGTCAATTGAAATACGCCACCGGCCGTCAGTGCCATTTGGATAAACCATTTATTTAATACATCTATGAATATGGCTTATAGGTGTATCGATAAATGTTTATTGCTAATATTTTAACGGTGGTATTCTAGATTTCTTGTTTTCAAATTTCTACTTCATGATATCCTGGATTATAGAAACATTTAATATTATACAAATTTCAATTGATAAGTCTTATATATAGCTGCTCTTAGATTCTGGTAGGTATGGATGGCTAAATTAGCGGGTGACTCACTAAAATTGATAGCACCTTAATGATAATCTCAATCATTTCTTAATCTTAATCTGTTTATTAAAAACATAATAAGCAAAAACTTTCGAAACTCTTCCTTTCTCAGAAGCATAATAATTATAATTGTATATATTAAATTTCATATTTACTCATTTAGAATTTCGAATAATAATAAATTTGACCTATAATTTAATAACGATATTCTGATTTATGTGTTTACACTGACTTGTGGTTTACTCCGGTCAGTGTGGGAACGTCCTTTGTGTTATATTGAATTATGACTAATCATGGACCACACTGTTTAAATTTAACTACCTATTATATTTTTGATAGTTCGTTAAACTGGATAAGTGTACGTATAAAATTTAAAAATGGTGTTTTTAAATATCACATATTATTAACCTAATAGTTTTGGTGCGTTGTGTAGGTACCTACTAGCTAGACTCGCATTAAATATGTCGACGTGTCATTGCTGCGTACGGATTCCTATCGCAACTGCGGAGGCACTCTCCAGGACAGCACCGGGTATTCCAGTGAGGGCTATTATTGTAATATTTTTGATTACGCATAAAGTATTTAACACTTTCACGCGAACAACGTGATACAATATATACGTCAAATTATGGTAGATGTGGTGGAGCACAGCGTATTATTACGTTCAGCTAATAAGTGGTGTATGGAGCACAGCGTGGTAGCACGGCGCCTGATCATACTAATTTCTATTAGTTCGTTTACTGTGCGACAACGCATCAAACTCTCAAAATTGTAGTGCTACACCGCGTCGAAAATTTTGCACATCTTTGAAGGCTCCATGCACTGGCAGTGGCTGCCTCCTTGTAGACGCACAACGTTACCATACGTCGTCCGGCGCCGATCGCGTCATACAGTAAGTCGAGCCGTGCGAGCCGCGGGGGAAACGCGTGTGCGTTGTTGTCGGCATCCATCTGTATCTAACAGGCATGGACAAATACGTACTAAACCTGACGAGGTAGCGATATACAATCATTTCATGTCTGGGATTGATGAACAGACCAGATGTTCTCTTATTATTCTTCGCCAAGAAAGTCTTTGCGATGGTATAAAAAGGTGTTTTCCCATTTGCTTGACGTCGCTGTTTGGAATTCTTTCTATATTTACAGAAGATACTGTAAAAACAATGACAAAAACGATATGATTTTCTCACTTTTCGCGAATCTTTGATTAGATCACTTATATGGTTGTCGGTGCTGTTTGTTTTTTTTTAGATTTTTATACAATTTGAAGACCAGCGTCTATATACGTCGATCTTAGTAGACAATCTTAATTATTGGACACATATTTATCTTCTTTCTGTAGCACATCGTCTATATACGACGACGTTATTATACGTTGTTAGGAGTTGTATGGATGTTTATTTGTACTCTTTAACACAGCGTATATATACGTAGACGTACTAAGACGTAAGTGCTTTATAGATTAGGACAAATTTTCCTAGCTATTAGCAGACCGTCTCTGAGCGTAGATCCAGTTTGTATGAAAAAAATATGTGCGGCACCGCATCGAGTTCAGAAAACACCGTGTTCACGTGAAAGTGGTAAAAGCATCTACACCACTCACAATTCTATAGCCTTCTAAGTCACGTAAAGCCTGCAAACACGCACTTGGACAGTTTCTTAACAATTCTCATTTTGAAAGGAGACACGTGTTCAACAGTGGAGCGGTAACGTATTGATGACTTCTAATACGATATACCTAGGCTTCTATAAATTACATCGATATTTCTCTCAGTTCTATTTTATTTTACATATATATGTACCGTATAACCGCTGCTTGGTTTAAAATGTAATTATTGAGATTCGCCCAATGTGTAAAATAATAAATAGTGAATACATGAATGAACATTAGCGACTTCAGACTAACACATGGAAATTTGAATGTTCTTTTCTTATGGTTTGAAATAAAAACGGGCGCTTACATTTGGGGAACGCTGCAACTTTATCAAGACTGTGATTTAAATGTACACTTTAATTATATTTGTATTTCAATTAAGTTTTGTTCAGTTTGCATAAAGGGCCAACTATTTTTAAGTGATGTACATGTAACAATTGTCTTTGCAAACGTACGCCTCTTGTGCAATAAATACTAAAATATTAATTTCTAATGTTCTGACTACCAAAACTCATATTTTTTTACTTTGTTGTTAGCGACAACACTGGTAATATGTTTCAAGAACGTGGAATATAAAAACAAATCTTCCCCTACAATTACAGGCAAATGATGTAACACCACCCTGCCTTTGAAATGTTAGACAAAAAAACAGTCTGCACTCAGCCTTATTGCATACAGGGGGTTCACTCATTATATCCATGTTTAATGACGTCATAATTTGCGTGCCGCTGGAATTTTGCGTATATTTATATAAAACCATGAATGGATTGAGCAATTTGTCCTTTCAGACTATATTTTTATCAGAATATATTTTTATTGTGTATACAAATGTCTACAACAATACGCGTACAGTTTGAGATTTCATAATATCAGTGATGTTACATATAAACCTATATTATGATTATCTAATGCTAGTAAAAGACAAAGCAATTGAAAAATGCAGTAGTACCTTTTAGTTACAAGGCCAGGAAAATATTAGAATGATAGAACACAAAGCGTGCACTCAGCTTTATTGCGCTGTACAGGATGTCTCAACTGTGGCTCATTATTTATTTTAATGATATATTTACTACTACTACGTCGTACTTTTATTGAAATTTTTTATTGTTCTTAAATTTAATTTAACACTAATAAAAAATATTTGTGTAATATTAATTTTAATGGGCACAGTAATCTCTCGATGCTTTATAATGTACATAAAAAATATATTTAGTTAAGCATCATCTTGAACAATTTTTTGGAGGACCTAACGTTAAAAACGTATATGTTAGAAAGTATATGTGTTCGACGTGATTCGGATGCTACAGTACATTTTCACCAATAAGTCTCATATAAATTTGCCATATCTATTACCGCATGCTATAAATTAATCCATTGACACACTGAATAGTAATCACTCTTTTATTGTAGACATAGAGAAATATGTGTTAAAGGAACTAAATTTATATAAGGTAAAGTTTTAAGAAGCATGAGTCACAGAAAAGTTTTAGGAAATATTTAAATACGGTTTGGACCTGTTATGATGAGGGATGAAAATCATGTTGCAAAAAGTATGATGTTTATGAATGTAAACAGTTGAAATGACGAAGAATGCCTAGGAAAGTATGGCTGAATTGTGTAATAATATGAATCAGGAGAAAATGGATGTTGAGACAATGTCTAATAGGAGGGAACAGAAAAGAAGAAAATACCCTACCCTTCCGAAAATAGAAAAGTAGTAAGGAAAATGAAGCTTCGCGATTTTCTTGAAGAACCCCATAGTGCGTCGGAAAAGCGTAGGCTTAGAATGCAACGTGATAAAGGTTTGATAATGAATGCTCAAAACATTTGTGTTGTAAAACATCAACCTGTACACGATGTCTATTAGACACGTATTGTAGGCTGTGCGCGTGCCTTGTGGCTTTGTTGCGCTTTTTAAAAAAGGCTTCGCGAAAACAATGGCGGCGCTCAGGTAGGTACATCTACCTGTCTCAGACTGCGGCAATAACGTATTATGAGAGCTTCAGAATAAATGACATACGTACTTAAATGTTAAAGAACCTCAACACTCGCTACTGTTGCAGGTGTTAAAATATTTTCTTTAAGTTCATATTGTCGAAAATTATTATTATTGTATTTAATTCGCCGACCGCCACAATTTCTGTGGTATACGCGGTTATTGTTTCAAATTTTAGTTATTGTGTTAATATATTTATTAATTATTAATTAAATGGGATCGTTTAGGAGTAAAAAAGGGAGATTTCAGTATATAAAAAACGAGCGGCATACCCCGGCATTTAACGAAAATTGTAAATTTTAATACACACACATATATTTTATTACGTCGAGGGTTACTTAGAACGAGTACATTATAAAGTACGAGTACATTATAAAGTTTTTATATATTTTTTGTTTTTATTTTTTTTCCTCCTATGTTCATTTGGGTTAATGTACGATTCTACTGGTGAAAGAATTTTTCAAATCATTCCGGAAGTTTCAGAGCATATTCAATGCAAACAAACAGTGAAATGTTTTCGCTTTATAATATTAGTATAAAATACTATTTTTAAAAAATTTCAATGGAACGAAATTTATTAAATAAATAAAAATGTATAGGTATGAAACTTATGCTGTATATTACTTATGTGTCCATCTGTGTCCTGCAGTAGCACGATGATGATATATAAAATATATGAAAAATATTCATATTTGATGTGTATGGCCTGATACGTAAAGACCTTCAGTGTTCGACACATTAACCGGCCGTGTGTGCGTATAGGCAACATTTCTCATCACGATCTAAACATTGATTGTACTCAACCCCACGATTTTGTAACCATTAGCCTACAAAGTGCCACATAATGTTTAGATGTTATTACTTCAATATATAGCCTATATAAGTAACCATTTAAGTTGTAAATAATAAGATGATCTACATTTTTAGTAATACTCAAGACACAACGTACATATTGATAGCATATTACAGAGAAGTTGAATCCTCGTTGGACTTGTTGATTGCAAGCGCGACTGCTGATCAAAAGGATCCTGGATTCAAATCCCGAGTCGGTTACAATTGGATTTTTCTAATACTCATTTCTAGTACTCATTAGTAATAACTAGTAGCCGAGATCTCGGTAATTCCGGTATTACAATCATAATTCTCTAAACCACAAAGTGCTACCACACTGTAATGTATTTAGAGAATTTTCTTTGTATCGCCTGTCTATAGCAAAAAAAAAAACTAAATCATCCCTTGAAAATTCAATTTTCGGTCCATTACCGCAAATTTTGCCCGCTGTAAAAAGGTAACGAACTTCTAGCTATTTAGAATTCAAACAACGGATGTACGGAGGGACAAAATGGCGGACTTCCACGAGAATAAATTTTAAAACAAATCTCAACTTTCCCCAAACAAGTGAGTGAAAACAAAACAAAAGATTTACGTGTAAACTTTTATAAAGCTTAGAATTAGTTACTCGTATTCAAATTAAATGTGAGTTTCTTCTGTTCGAAGATGTTTTAACAATTAGCGGTTTGAATAACGAGTCGCGCTAAGACTTGGTTGAATTGTGAATTTCTTCGTCAACGCTTTTCGCATTCGTTTTAATTTTTTGTGTTACCAGAAACAAAAACTGTGCATTAAGTATTAGAAGTAGCTAGTACTGCCCTTACATAGACTACATCGCCCCCAAGTTTCTAATCTACGTTCATATTTAAGATCAGTCATACGAGTATACATATATTAATCAGTGTGAACTAAGGTGGCATTCTTTATTTCTTGAGACCTGTTTAACATTCTATTGAAATCAGAACACATTGGTATTTTTAAAAGTAACTGGTGAAACGTGGGAGTTTTCTACATTCCTCTGCCTACCTCTTCGGGGATTACAGGCGTGTTGTTACTTTTTTTTGTTACATTGCTATTTTTATAACACGGTAATGAATATTAACATTTCCCCTAATGATTTTACATAATTAAAGCTCTAAACAAACTTCTTAACGAAAAATTTTAAAAATTTGTGGTTATTTATAACATTGAAACTAAAATTAAAAACTCAAAGTCCCATTAAAATAAGCACATAGATTAGTTAGGTAGACTTTTCGATTCTTTGTTCAAAATTGAATCATCAAAGTTCCATCGAATGTAATTTTGATTCCCACTAATTACATTTTGCCGTAGATTGTACGCTTGAGCAGAAAAATCTTCTAAGCTCTTTTATGTATAGGGTTGTCACAAGAAATCATCAAAAATTTTAATTTATTTAATTTTCTACTTGACATAAGATTTCCTGATAGGCTTTTGCCTTTAATCCCTACGTTGGGCATGCATGCCGGTTAGGGAACACAGATTTAAGTATATAACAATGGTTTATAATACTATTATTGTTATTTATTAAAATATTCTCATTATTCTGAATTTTTTGGAGATTTATTTCTCTGACTAACGATGCAGAAACCTGTGGTTAAGTTTTGGCATATCATCTTAATTACCTTACGACTATAAATCTCGTTATTTTCAATTTTAATATCGTTTATGAAATACTATTTCTTTCCAATAGCAAAACTGACAACCCTAGATCCCACGAATATTAGACGGAGTTTAGTGGTCTCCGTTGCTAACTGTACTTAGAAAAATACAAAAGACTCGTGACCGCTATTAATTTTAAATTAGGTTCGGTAATTTCGTCGAATTATTGCGGAGAAATATTACCAATTTACGTACAAAGGAAATTACTAACATCCGCTCTGGAATGTAGCGTATTGGCATTTTATGATGACGATTTTATTTTCTACGGCTCATGTGCTTTTGCTTACTGTGTTCATGGAATAACTGCTTATGATGTATTATTATAAAAGACAGACATGTATGTAAGAGTAACCGCCACATAGTTAGAAATTTGTGCATCAAATTTGTGGTCCTTTGGACCTTTGATTCTAGTGATTCGAAATTTGAAATGAAGGTTGTGTGTTCAATTTCCACCTAAAATAAAATTAATGGTATAAAAGCAGAACTTCATCTCAACAGCCAGCCATAATTCTCTACCAGCCTATGGAACGTACGTATATAGATTGATATGACTTTCTATCAATATTATTTTCATATCTCCTGTCAATATTTTCTATGAATACACCCGAATGATTACAGATACTACGAATATATATCGGCCGAGACAGTCCACGGTTTGTTGTGGGTGAGTGAAAGAATAAGAAACATTTGAACTATGAACTTTATTAGTAAGTAACAGAAAAATCATAAATATTGAATATATATTGTTAAAAATGTATCTCATTACCATATTTATGTGTTTAATTTATAGCTTTATTTATGCCAGTGAACAATAAAAAACTTAGGGCGGCTTAAAGATACTTAAAATTACGTACATAAATTTATTCAAAAGCATATGTATTTATACGTTTGATCTTTGACATCCACGCAATATGTTTGTAAAAATATTGTTTTGATATTAAATACAAGACACCTTTACACTGCACTGGTTACAAAATCACCGTACCACACCGAAGATCCTGGGTTTAAATCCGCACACACTTCTTTCTTTACGAGATCACGTTCCTTTTCATTTTAAGCATCGATTGCTGTAACAGTGAAGGAAAGCTTTATTACTAAATCTACATAAAGTAAAGTAACTTCACGCCTGTAATCCCAGAAGAGGTAGGCAGAGGAATGTAGACCATTCCCACGTTTCACCAGTTACTTTTA
>DWFO01001101.1:0-16937 GCA_018246595.1 Mimoniades nurscia nurscia | reverse complement strand
TAACTGGTGAAACGTGGGAATGTTCTACATTCCTCTGCCTACCTCTTCGGGGATTACAGGCGTGAAGTTACTTTTTGAAGTGTAAGTGACAAGTGAAAAAAAAACATTAATACTGTCTATATATGAGACTGGAGATACTATAGTACGTATTTGATCGAATAGCAGCACAAAGATTTACAGACGTATTCTCCATAACATACAAAATTCTATTACATTCAGACCCGTAAAAAAATATGAAACATAATCACTGCTGAACTACTGGTTATGTAAAATACCCTTGTTATATAATTGATCTTGGAATATTCATAGATCAATTTAGTCTGATTGTTACGGTTATTGTCATTGGGGTTGAGTACATAATACGTAAAGGGAATACATACTAGATTTAAATTATAAGGAAAGATAGTTAGGTATGAAAAATGAGTTACAATACAGTAATAACCATTATTTCATCCACATTGAGACAGCATTGTGACAATGTCCAGGATTACGAAGGCAACACGTTCTCAAACAAAAACGTAACGTCACGCCTGTAATCCCCGAAGAGGTAGGCAGGAATGCGTACAGTACCCCACCACTAAGAAGTTTTGTTAAGATTTTTTATCGATCTAAACTTTCATTTGTCTTTATCTCAGTAGCCCTAAAGCAAACAGCAGTTACTTAGTAAATTCTGACGTACCTATATTCTTTATTTGTATATTTGCTCTGAACATATGAATGTTAATTTTAATACAAATAAAAATTATACAATATAAAATGAATAGCACCTTTCCAAAACAAACGGGCGTGCAGGGTGAAAACAAGTGACAAATATATCAAATATTTATCGCTAGGAGTTCTCTGTCCAATCGCTAAGAGACCTTGCATGACGGTATATAATAATAAATGTTGCAGAGAATACAACAAATTATTAATAATAATAATATTTTTTATTAATTATATGCCGCACGTTTAAACTAGAGATCCCTGGAGCCTACAAAAGTGTTAGCTGTGGCCTAGAATTTTTTTTTACTATTTATTTGGTACTATAGGGCTTGCAGTGAATAAAAAGTCGATACAAATGAAATAATTTGTGCTCAAAGGTGTGTGTGTGTGATTACGTGTTCACGTGAGCCTGTGTGTGTGCGTAATTATAATAACTTATATACAAACAACGATTGTAATTTTCAACTACTATCTTATAATGAATGTTGTTTTAATAAACAATGTTTAAGGGGCTCGGGCTCGACTAACAGAACCAACTTCAACACAACTTCACAATAAGTTATTATGTCTAAGCTATTGCCCTGCAGAACTCAGAAAGTGTATTTAATTAATCATAGACTAGAACAATAAGTTGTAACGGGAGTCATGCGATGGGCTCCTACACGAATAATATACAAAGTACACTGAGGACTGTACTATAGGCCATAAGGGACGTTATTGGGGCAAAATATAGTAAAAAAACGAATCTATGTATAAATTATCTACTTTGTAAACATACATGAAACTGTTTTATTGCCTTTGAATAAATAATTATTAAAAAAAAGAATGTTTAGTCCTCTCCACTAAATATCTCATATCACTGAGCGATATTTACTAATGCAGTAGAGAGTACCTTTAAATTAAATACGCCTTTAATCTCATACTTTGAATTGTAGCCAATACTAAGTGTTACATTATCGAAGTGTAGCCAAGCCAAACGACCTTCCTCGAACATTGCGCCTGTGCGCTAGAAGGAACCTCTTAATCGTGCGAGCCGCTTGATCGCCCAAGCGCAGCTAATACCCCACAAAGACCATTGTCCTGTAAGAGATCACAATGCCCTTTGCCAATAGAAATTGCGACACCATACGCAACTTATCGTACGTGGGCTTGCCTACTGTTCAGTTACATGGAGCCCTTTGATATTGGTACTCAGAACCTTTGATACCAAGAATGCACAAAGATAACAAGCATTAGTTCAATTTACAGGTAAATCCCACTACATTATCTTGAAATAAAACATGTGTCATATAACTGGTGAAGATGCATACTACGAGTAACACGTCATCGTTAATAATTATCGCTAAATACCACATCGAGTCTGTCGCTTATAGACATATCACTCGATGTTCTATGCCTGAAGAACCCTATGGGATCTGTAAAATGTGTGTGCTAATGAGTACATGCCGAAGTTGTAAGCGAGCTACTCGTATGTACACTCGTTCAAGTTCACCAAGCCAACAATTGTACTAAATTGAAATGAAGCAATGATTTTATATTGCCATAGTTAGCTAACAAATTATATTTAATTAAATTATAATTGCGTTGTTCGAGCAAAACTTTCAATCATCTTCGCAAATAAAATGATAGGTAGGTATGTATAATTTTATTATTTTTTGAATCGCTTGAATTAGTACCTAAATTAATCGGAATTGAGCCCGGTGCTAGTGTCGCAGTTGTGTGCTCCACATGACTCTGCCAATAGATCCAGCAACGACGGTATTTTTCTATCAAAAACCTGCAGTGATCGCTTTGTTGCATGTCGCAGTCCACGCGTCTATTCTTCATACTCAATGACATTGTGTTGCCGTTTTCATATTCGCGCTTGCAACGTCAATTCTCCAAGGCAAACATGTACCTACATATAGAATATGAAATTTTCCATCAACAATGCTATTGTTTTGAAAAAAATCTATCGTATATATTTTATTCAACTTTGATCAGTTCAGATCAGTAAATGAAAATCATTGCTTTTAACGATCTAATTTTACAATGGGACTAGTATTAACCGAATTAAAAGTATTCATTATAATAATATTTAAACTTCATAATTAAATCTGATTCAGAAAACGCGATTAAATATATCAACAAACAAACTTACATTCACATTTGTCATATTAGTAGGGATTATAATCTTATTAACATCATTATCATATTATTTATTAACATCATATTATCATATTATGAGCTCCATATCCCCCTGTCTCGACTTTGAAGTATTACGCATTAATTGTGCATTGAATAAAATAATTTATAACATTCAAAATATAATGTCTGCTCTTGCTCCCGTGACCTTCGAGCCCTAGACGCGGTGCCCTTAATAGGAGCGTGGCATAAATGAATAATTAAAAGTCAAGTACTTTAAGCGCCCTCCTTAGTAGGCGTTTTTTAATGGCGCTTGTCGAAAGGCATCATTTTAATTATATTCCCGCTAAAACGTTAGTTAACAGGATATTAAAATAGATAGTCTTCATCTTATAAATATGAGTAATATCATAAAATAGATCCATCTGCTAGTTGTAACAAATAACTTACTAATATAAACAATAATAATTTCTCCTAATTTCTTTTGATATCTTTCTTAAATACGCTGTCCTTAAAGAACATGACATTAGTTAATAAATAATTAAAGTCAAGTACTTCAAGATCTTTTAGTAGACAGTTTACAAGTACCCGTCGTTTAAGACATTACTTAAATTAATTTTATTATTTAGAGACCTTCATAGCAAATTGGAGGAGGTATAAATGTAATTGTAAAATGTATGATGACAAAGTAATAATAGTAATATCATGGGCCGTTTCATAACCGACTATCTTATCCCGAGCTAGGTAGATCCTGTGGTATATATGGTAATGGCAAATGAATAACATATAATTTTTTAAACGCCGGGTAAGTATACATGTAATCTTACACCCAAATATAAAATAAACAAATAGTATAGGTAATAGTACCTACACCAATCCACATATGGGACTTTACACCTAACTTACGTAATTATATATGTACATACAAAGGCGTGGAAGGAGCTCCAAACTTATCTTAAGAGCTCCAGCCAACCTCTTCGGCTCATACAGCACCTCGCTGTGCAAGAAATGATGAAGAAAACAAAACATTTAATAGTAATAGCACTCATGGGGAGACCCCAACGTCCAGTATTGGGCGGAGGCGGGCTGATAAAGTCTGCATACAAACATACACATCACAATGTACGTAAGAATTCGCCCGACTTTAATGTCGAATAATAATAACATGCTGTCGACGCGTCCACAACAAGAATAGTACAACATGAAGAGATAAAACCGCGCTGTCACTTTAAATAAATAATACAGTCCACTTAAATTTCCCGTTTATTTCTGTTCCCCCACACCGCACCGCGGGCGGCGTCTAAGAATGGAACCCGAATTTAAAGGATACAGGAATTATTCCTGTTCGGTTTGCAGGAACGCGCACACGGCAGGAACAGTTGATGTATATGTCACACCATATTTTGCGTTCGATTCCGGATATAACACGGGACACCCGAGTGAAGAATTTATGTATTTTGCGCGTGTGGGCGTACGGTATACATACACACAGAGTTAATATATGCATGTGTGAGTCGCGTGGGAACAACAACGTACGAGTAGAATATCATAGTTGAAGCGTTCTTATTGAGGATGGAAGGACGACGCTTCACATGAAGGTTACTTAAATAGAATACATGCACATTTTATTTTGATATAGGTACGAGTTGTTTTAATTATAACGAGTACATAATGTAGGTTTCTTAAATATTATTGACTGCCTCGTTGGTTGAAAGCGCGAAACGTCGATCGGAAGGTCCTGGGTTCAAATCCCGGATCGGGCTTGCGACTAATAAGATTCAGAAAGTGTCTTTTCTACGAAATTATATACTGACATTTTTATTTTATATATAATGTAACATTACCAGTATCACCGATGAACCACAGAGGAGTGTAGCAACTATAATATATATAATTTTAATTAAACATGATTTATTTTCTACCTTTGTTTGAATATAATATAGACATACTTTTTACGTATACTGTTTACTAGTAGAAAATCTACGTAACTTCACGCATGTAAACCCTGAAGAGGTAGCCAGAGGCATGTAGTACACTCCCACGATTAGTCGGTGGCGAGCCTATTGCCACACACGGGCACATATCCCGACTCCGAGCCACTACTAGAGAATTAGAAAATTGTCATAATGCTCAAACCGGGATTTGAACTCAGGACCTTTAGATCGGCAGATGCGCTTGCAACCAACACGACCTTTATAAATCAATCTTACCTTATCCTTCATAAATCAATCATACTATTACAGTTGGAAAGTATGCGAATACTAATTATAAAACATAATGTAGCAGCATTAGGACTTTCCCAACAATAATTCCTAGAATCAATTCAAATCCTGCACATGAATTATAGGATATATTGCGACAGTTAAACCATTATTGCACCCAGGTATTGAGACACGAATCGAGCCCATCCCGGACGCGCGACGCAATAGAAATGCACGCCACGCTATTGTTAAGACGTTAACTATTGTCTTAAGGTTCCTTTTCATTGACCTGCGTAAATGTGTTACGTCAAAAATCTCTAAATCCGCCTTGATGTATAAATATAGATGAATGAAGAAGAAGTAAGTCCTGACTTCAAGTATAGACATAGAATAGAGAGGAATGAAGAAAAAGCACTTCCTGACTTCAAGTATAGAAATAGAAAACAAATAAGGTGACGATATTATCATCATAATGGAAAAAAGTGTTTAAAAACAGAAGTCTGTTTTTACTACAATATTACCGAGAATCCTTTCAGGACGGGTTCGGGTCGCCCGCTAAACAATTTGATTAATTTCTTGTTGAAAACATGATAAATAGTTGTCCATATTATAACAAGATCTAACACGCCTAGACCCACCACCATATCGCTGTCAGCGAAACGGTTTTTACGTTAAACATGTATATTACACACCGAATATATCTTTTGCTTGCTCATCTTAAAATGAACACTTCGTTATCAACATTGTAGTTAATATCTGTTATCTTATCATATTAAACTTCGTCGTAGGAACTCCCCCAAAAGTGCCTCCGCGAGCGTATTCCAACATACTGTCCAACAAAATTAAATATGCCTAATTAACCTTTTTTTTTTACAATACTGAAAAAGTCAAGTCGATCCGAACAATGTTATCTGTCTTCTTTGAAGATAAGAGATCATTTTTGAATTACCAATGAGCTTCGCGTATATCTTATTAAACTGTCATAAACAAGATCCGCTTCATCTGCGCAATATAAAACTTTCCACTTACGATAAGTAGGTTGTATTACATTGAGTCTCAGAATTTTATTATAAACTTACCAGCCTTAGACATACCTACTTATAATTTTAGCATTTTTTTATCGTGTCATATAAAACTTGGTCTGATTAATAGTAATATGAAAAACGACTGAGCTTCGCTCTCTTTTAGTATCTCACTTTCCTCAGCTAAAACATTGAATAGACCAACAAAATATGAACATATTAAAATACATAATTCTGACATGTGTCCCGTGTAAGGAAGGGCTGTAAAGTCTGAAGTCTTCAGTGAAATGGTTAGCAAGAAGGCATAAAATAAATGTTTAATATAATAATGTATATGCATAAAATAATGTTTAATATAATAAAATAGATGTTTAAATTTTAACTTCTAATATCTATATATAATCTTGTCTATTTGTCAAACAAAAATACAATATTAGAAACACTGCTGCATGGCAGCAGAAAGAGAAACTAAAGCAGCGCTCTTGCAAAGGAACTCTACACAACAAATTCTGACACATGTACATTACAGTATATTAAGTAACCATGATTGAATTAAAAATTAATTTTAGTACATAAATCTGACCACGTGTTTACCGTTGTTGATGAAAATGATGCTTACTGCAACCGTGCCAATAAACATAGCCAAGTAGTATACAAAACCATTGAAACCACGAGTATACACGAGACGAAGAACACAGAATGCTAATTAAACGCTTCCTCGAATCTGTCATCGCGGCCACAAATTGTGTGAACACCATACAAATATCTCACTAATTCCATCATCCTGCACCATGGTGTAACGCAAACGAGACCAGTGCAATTTATAATTTCCTTCGGTACAATATTACGTGCATAACTGTAGTCAAATTTCTTGAGATATTAATCGCGCAATTTAAATACATTCTCATCTACTAATGAAGGTTATTACCGTACAATATTGACCGGCCAATTTCAAGACACGTTCTAATGTAATTGTTGTCGATATTTGTGTAGTTAACGATACGAAAAACGTTGATACGTTGAGATTGATTTATCTAAAAATAACCTTAAAAATACTACGAGCTTTCGAAATAAGTAGATATTCTTAAATGTAACGATTAGTTTCAATTTATGTATTATATATAAATACAGCGATATTTACTTTATAGTAGTATGTTGATATAAAGTGTAACGTTAAAACCCATAATAATCAAAAGGTAGAAATCAGGTGTTCATGTGGCATAAAAAGTTATCTTCCATACGAAATGGTACTACGATGTTATTACCCTCATCAACGTGTCGCTAACTACGCGGCTGACTACGCGACCGTGGTGAAACATCTTGAACAGCTTCATTTTATAATCTTGCATCATATCGAGAATAAAATAGACGATTATACATTGATCTGTATCTAGATTGAAAGTAATAGTAGTAAATTTTATTATTATATAATCACGCGAGGTCTCTCCCGGGTAAGACAGAGACCAACAAGTGCCAAGTAGTACCTAGTTCTTACACACCTAACTTGCTCCTTCTACATTATTTGTCACTCAACCAAATCAAAGGTAGTACCTACTTATATGCGGAGACTAGATAAATTTGTAAATTAAACGCTTATTTACAAAACTTAATATTGTTTTAGATATTGATGTCAATTCATCTGTTTTAATAACCCTTCCTTAACAAACACTAACAACGTAGATTACAAGATTACGTCTAATATGTTTCCCATAGTGACTTATTTAGAATGAGCACAATGAAGGATTTATACAAATCAGCAATAATTAGATCATATAATATACAATAGAATTGTTATTTTACAACTTGAAATGATTAAATTGTTCATAACTAACATCTCCTCCCCGACCACTACTGTACAAAGTCCTCTTTAAAAGCACTGGAATCTTTACCAATGTACACATAATTCAAAATTATCTTTAATCACATGTTCACAAACCACAAGTTTTCCTTGCGATGTGTCAAGTGAAGCCGACAATAACCGTTGTTTGTATTCACCACAATGTAACAGACTAATTTTCATACATTACAGGTGTAGCATTACCGGGACACTGAGAATGAGGATGCTTTGTCGCGGTTTAATTGACTAAAATTGTGTTGTAACAAGCACTAGTACTAACAGTAGTATTACAAGCGTGTAAACACCTTTGTTAAACGTAACATCACGCGTGTAATCCCCGAAGAGGTAGACAGAGGAATGTAACACACTCCCATGTTTCACCAATTACGTTTACGTCGCATATGTATCAATTTCAATATATTACATTTCTCATAAGGCGTATTTACTAGTCGGAAACGGTCGTCCACTGGCGATTGAAACAATTGAACGAACCGTCAATAGAATACCGTGGTTATAAAACCCCGCGGCTGACCATACGCTGTGCGTAAAAACCTCAATATAAATATCTGAACTCGAAAAGAGCCAGCGATAAATTATCTCGGCAATGAATCAGTAACATCGATCGGTGAACTAACGCGCGAAAACGAACAACATATTCGAAACGAGGGCTCGCAAATGGATCACCCAAAAATATGTGATCGATGTCTACAAAACACCTCTATCTCGACCGGAAACCGCAATTCGGTCAATGACGATCATCGCTATTGAATCACTCAACTTGACACTGGGTTTGAGGAGCGAATACTTATTAACTGTTGCACAATAGCAGTTTCCGTTTCTAAATTTATCAAGGTTAGTGAAAACACAACAATGGGCTGTTAAGTGGCTGTGAATTTAGCAATGATGTCATGGATTCCAGAACAACAAAAATATGCACCGCCGCCGGTGATTATGGGGAAAAAAACTAAGCTATTTGTATTGACTGCCTGTTGAGAGCGTGATCTGATCTGATACTAATCGAGGGATCCTTTTGGTTTTTTTTTTTAAAATCTTTATTTATTTTCAGGGGTTTTGTCACACAGTGACTATGTCACCCCCATAAATACAACCTTACATATTTTAGCCTATATACAATAAGCACTACTTATCTAAAAAGTCATGACATGCTATAAGTGTATAAATTGACCAACATTTTGGCTTCCTTAGATAATGGATTAGCCAAGATGCTGTTACAAATTCCTACGTTATATTTTTGATCCAGGAAATGCAATTCTCGTCTGATTGCTTCGTTCCGACCACACTCCATCAACACGTGGACCACATATATCCCTCATTGTTCTCATAACATACTGAATTGTCATGTGACCTAATATCACAAAATTAAGGTGACATACATACATATATACATACATACCGCGTTCACATGTTACAACTGAGACAAGTACACATAAATCGAATACACTTTGATAAAATTGCTTAACAAATTGTTCTTGTCATATTCTTTATGAAAAATAAATACGTTAACAATTTTCCCTGTGCTATTACTAAACGAAATACTTACACAACAGCAATAAAAAATTATTACGTAAACAAATTTTTGACATACGCGATTAAAGCAATGCGAATGTTGATGGATGATGACAAGGAACAAAACTCACTTATCTTCACTTAATATAATATCAGACAGTAGCTGATGGAGAAGAAGTCTTTGAAATTGGCGTGCGTATATGAAAAGCGTGACAAATGTAGAAGAAGGTACAGGTCCGCAAGGATCGACATATTTGTCATTCTGCGCTATGCTTTTAACAATAATATTAACGATGTTCTAAACTAAATTACGTAAAATCACTCTTATATATCCCTGAAGATTTAAACGGAAGCATGTGGTCTTCCACGACTCACCAGTCTATACGTACCGCCACTGAATAGAGTTTGAGCATATTACCATACTCGTACATTGGTCGCTAATCAAAATTCATTACTAATGAAAAGTATTGCAAGCTAATAAAACCGAATAAGCGTAGAACATCTACAAAGAAAATGAGCCCATATCTACAGTAGACAATGTAGATAGATAAATCGATCATACTGAAATCAATATGTTTCTAAATCAGAAACTTCTCGCGTGGGTAAATGAAAACACGCAGTGAGTGTACACGACAGAACTCCGACGCGCCAACGTCGACTTGATGTGTGGAAAACGTACCATGAAATCCGATAAAAACCGTTGCCACGAATTATGTACAGGTGAGGAACGAAATCACGGAGGCCGTGACGATTAGATAACCTTTTTACATGTGTGTGGCAATAAATTTCAACAGCCTTTTTGGATATAGAATCTTACAAGAATATTCATGTTTAAAGTACGTACTGATTTAACTTATATGTTTTTATGCAATGGCTCGACTAGTTTCAGACATATCCGAAAAAAACTATTAAAAGTTACGTGAACTAAGCTGAGAACCATTTTTATCATATACATACCTATGAGTACGAGTATGAAGCCCCTCATGATAATATCGCACGTAACTGACGTATTCTCTTTAAAGAACAAACGAAAGATGTTTCATGACGCTTAATATCATGCCACTGCATGCCACCGCATATCAAGTGTACAAGAGAAAATGTTACTGACAATGTTTCTGACTACAAACAGGCTATAAAAACGTAAGTAGGTAACACAAAATATATAGGTATGTAAATGGCAAAAATTGATAACAATATAGCTGGATTTATTGGAGTACAAGTCGTGTGTACATGTAGTGTACATGTAACCATTTAAAAATAAATAAATAGTAGAAGAATTTCTTTATTTCATTTCAGAATATTATATACCCCGGAATCATTTATCATGGCTGGAATGTTGTCTGTAATCACCTACGATTCTTTATCATTGCAAAAAATGACCGTGTTTTTTTATATTTTACTAATCACTATTTAAATATATTGACTGCCTCGTTGGTCGATTTGGTTGCAACGGCGACTGCCGATTGGGAGGTCCTGGTTACAAATCCCGGGTCACACACTATTTAGATTTTCTAGTAGTGGCTCGTAGTCTGGAAGTGTATCCGATGTATGGCAATGGGATCACCACCTATTCCATAGTGGGACGTAAACGTAACTGGTGGAACTTGGAAGTGTCCTTACTACACTCCTCTACCTACGTGCCATACTTACAGAACGTTTTACCTAAATAATGTTTCACGATAATTAATAAGAAAATTATACATATTATTTAAATACACTGCGGACTTCCTCTAAAACACACTCTATTTACAGAAAATGATATTGCGAATATAAGAATATTTTAGGTAACAACCTTTAGTGCTTATGTTCTCATGGTTTTAACTGAAAATATATTAACTTCACTTAACCTAGTATTCTTATTTTGCGGTAACTTCACACATTACTCACTATAGTGAAACATATGTAGCTTTTGAAGCGTTCATGTTAAAATAATAAAATCGAAGTGAACCCTAATATTTTCCGCGCCGCGTTAAACGAGTTAGTTTCGGTCGGTAGATAAATGCTTCGCTTGACAGTTCACGTTTTCATTTTATTATAATTCGTTTAATACATCTTTTCACTGGCCGACAGACGGACATACCGTGGCGTCGGACGTGTCAATATTTTGTCACGAACGCCATTTACGGGGCCGACGTGTACTAATGCGGTGTCATTAATTTGTTTCTGACCAAATTAACTAACCGCCTTTGATGCGTGTTAATAGACATTACTGTAAGCGGATGTTTTTTTGTGAAGACGTACATGCTTATTAAAATAACACGTACTTTTTGCTTTTTTATGTTGACTGTACCTATCTCGCAGCGACACGTCATCAACATCAATACGTGTCGCGTTGAAGGACAATTTTATTTATTTATTCATTTATTTGGTAATCCAACAGCGTTACAAAATTGAATAAAAGTAATATATCATTTAGTTGACTGCCTCGTTGGTCGTGTTGGTTGCGAGTGCGACTGCCGAACGGGAGGTCCTGGGTTCGATTCCCGGGTCGGGAACTAAATTTAGATTTATTTAGATTTTCTAGTAGTGGCTCGGAGTCTGGATACGTGCCCGGTATATGGCAATAGACTCACCACCTATTCCATCGTGGGACTTAAAAAGTAACTGCTGAAACGTGGGAATGTTCTACATTCCTCGGCCTACCTCTTTGGGGAATACAGGCGTCAAGTTACTTTTTGTTAAATAATCTCTGCTTAAGCGCCTCAGGTCTGTAGGATAGCGATGTGTGCAAATCTGTTTTCTCAAACTGGCGTTACTGCCTATTAAGCTGCTACTTCAAATATGACATGTCAAAATTCAATCCATAATCATCTATTGTTTCCTTCTTAAGCGTCTTATCGTGTATATTGTTTTTATTCGATGTATAAAACCGTAAGCAGTGTCATTATGGACTTACGGATCAGGTAAGAGTAAGCTCAACTATTTAAAGATTTCAGTGCGTTAACAATATTGATGCTTATTGCAAGGAATCTATGTATAACAAAGTACCTACAATAAGAATGAATGGCTTAGGTACATCTTCCTTTTTGTTCTGGAAATCTTACACAAGCATGGGTTTATTATAATCTCTTACAATAACCCAAAGATTAGTGTAAGGCTGAAGAAGATAGTCGTAGATTCATTGCTACATCTGTCAATTGATAAAGTTGGTACGTCTTATCGTTCAAAGCTACTATGACATTAAAAGGCGATCGTGAAAATACCTAGTAATAGAACTTATAACAACAGATGTATTCTTTTAACAATATGTAGACTATATTCGCTAGTGTCTTCCAATAAAAAACTATAGTTCTTCCTGGTACATGCCGCTATTTGTAAACATAAGAGAAAAAAAGAAAACGTAATACAATATGGACATGTTACATAATAAATGAAAAAAACACCTGTTCACATAAATGTTTCATAAATATGTTTACGAAGATTTTCTTCACGGGCAATGTTGCAAAATAAGAAAAAAAAACATGTTAATTTAATACACACTTAAGAAGGTAACTAACAAAAAACCTTCGCTAGTTCACACACTCCGACCGCGCCCACAGGTCCGCAGCGGACTGCTTTATTATTTTCGAGCTTTGTATAAATATTATGTCCTTGACATTGAATGAAACGTGTTTAACGATTGACACATGTTATTTCGACGTATTTGCCTACTGTTTTGTTATTTAATAAGTCATTTAAATGTAGACATACAGAATGTTAAACGATTTTTTTACGCCTATTAATTAAACAGCAAGACTCACTTGTCTTGACTAAATAGATTTGATATTGGCTCATGGGAGAATTTAGGAGATCCAAATCTGGTGGGTGTGTATGCAAACAGTGGCGAATGTGGAAGAAGAACTTCAGTTATGTAAGTATAAACATAATAATGTAGCACTGGTGCTCTCTGTCAAGCCTGTGAGGAACGTAGCGTGACGTCCTATAATACATACTATGTACCAGATTAACAGTAAGTAGTTTTAATCGTAAGAATTACGGATAAAAAACATGTACGGATTATCTTTTTGTTGATAACTTATAATATTTTAACCAGATATGATTATAAAGATACGTTATAGATACGATTTCTTTATATCCTCTTTAACTAGTCATCTACAGGTAAAAAGACAATTTTGTTACGGATACAGGTAGACAATTCCCTAAAATATTAAGAACAATAATTGAATTGATGGTAGGAATGAACGATTGACTGCAATTTTTTAAGTCCCACTGCTGGGCAAGGGTCTGCGATGACTACAAGTGGTCTAGAGGAATCTTCATCATGATGCATCAGTGCACATTGCTGAAGATTATTAAGTAGGTAATTAATGTTACTAACAGTAAGTATAAAGAAAATATTAAATGAATAATTCATTGTTAGGCACTATACTAAAGTTGTAGTTACAATACAAAGTAACAATATAAAAAAGTTTAGTTAAACTAGATACATCATGATAAGATAAAAACTGATATTCCTAATTAAATTGTGTTATCAAGATCAGTCCACATTAATCACAAATAAGCGCTATTCAATATTGTCATTCTTGTGATAAAAGTTTTAAAATATACACATTATTAATCGTGGTTTCATCGTAAAAAATGTACAAATTAATAAATTGTTCAATAGTTTATGTGAATATATTCTACATATAAGCGCCCTCTATGGAGTCATGTAAAATTAAAGTTTCGTATAGAGGTGTTCATATAATACTTCAGTTAGTAGATGGCGCTAAAAACACTTTATTTAGGTAATAACGCCATGATGGGTTAGGTGTTAAAGCGATAATTCGAGTGGTTTTTATTATTTGTAATCACGAACGCATAGCCAAGATGTTACCAGCGCTATTACAAAACTCTTTTTAATTAAAATATTGAAGTAGACATATCAATTCAAAAGGATTTGATTCCAACTGCATGAGTACAAGTAAACAATAATTAAGCAACCAAATACTATGAATGTTATTTTAAATAAATCTCATTTATTACTTTATACGTCTCTTATATTCAATTATTATAATATGCCATTGCTTACATCTTATTCACACGATAACAATAACGTAACGACACGTGTTTTTTGACACTGTCAAAGTCAACTTTATATGCCAACTGTCATATTGACAGTTGACGTCATCTGGTTTCTAATTTTCTAATAGTCCGGCAAATAAATAATAATGTTATATTAGTAAATATGGATAATATGACTTTAAAAGAAATTCAAAGCAAGCTTTTGCAGTGGGAAGCAGTAGATAACCCTTTAGCGCCGCTGACTGCCAGCCAGAGAGAGGCTATTCTAGACTTAGAAGCGATTATACTTGGATCGTCAACAGATCCCGACCAGGTATTTCAAATACATAATATCATTTTATAACATATTATTATTCTGATCCGCAGATATACAGAATTGTTTCCTAGATAATGAATTCTTGTGTTTGTTATACTTATTGCTTTATAAATTACAATTTTTCTAGGAAATAAAAATGAATTAAGTATCTACATAATCGGCAATTTCTACGTTACAAATGATAATAATAACTGGATAAGAAATAAAGTTTAATAGACTCGTGGTCGTTATATGATCACGGTATTGTTACAGGAGAAAACTGAATCAGTTGAGAATGAAAGCACCATACCTTCAGTGGAAACTACTTATGACTTCCTGGAGTGGTACGAAAATCTGCATGAAAATAATGTGAAGGCAGATGATGCACCATTTGAGAACTACTATAAGCAACTAGAAGAGAGAAGAAATGAATGTGTGGCTTTGACTAACCAGGTGCTGTTTCTGCATATGCTATGCTCTATGTTACACTCCTATCAATTCTATAATAATTGATTACATTTTTTGGCCATAACCCCTCCTGGTTTCGGAACTTTCTGAGGTCCTTCATTTTGGTCTCCCGCTAATCATTGTGGGGTTATGGTGGAGACTTTATAATTATTGCTCTGAAAATAATGAAAATTATTGCTTCTAACTTTTCAATGGACTAGCTTCAATCCGAGCTTATGTCCGCAATATAGTGTATGAAAAGCACAGAAGTGTACCATCCAAGACCCAGATAATAATTTTACACGTTTATATCATTGATAATATTATATTAGATTAAACCAAACCATAGAAGAAGGTAATATGGCAGACAGCCTAGCAACCTGCTATCGGGGTGTTGGGTACACATATACTCTATGGCAATGATGCCGCACATTGTTGCTCCAGGCTATATCAATGTGTTACTCACTCATTCAATAGCTGTAGATATATTTTATGATAAATTTAATAGGTTTACTCTAGCCTGTAAGATCTTCTTGCCCTATGTAATCCTTTAGGTCCAATCTGTTATATTACATGTGTATTGTAAATATATAAATAAATTACATTGCACAAAAATCAATTTACTCATTTGTAACAATCACCTGACATTTATTTAGATTTTGATAGAAAAATATGTTGTTTAATATTAGACACATGCCAAAAATATTAAGGTATATATTCCCTAAGTGATGATGAAGAATCATAACTGGGTAATTTTAAGTATTAGCTCATAGTGAGAAAAAAGTCTAAAACAAGAAAAAAATGCTTGTGATGTAATGTTTGATTATATTTGAACATTTATGATTACATTGCAGATCTCAGCTACCATGTCGGACTTGAACAAGCTGAACGAGGAATACACCTTGGTTTCAAACAAGACAAATGCATTGCACACAATGAGTGAACAACTGTTGGCTGATCAGAATAAACTTTCTGCTATTGGTAGGTAATATTTTTAATTACTGTATCATCAGGCAAAGATCACCACATGCCAAATATTTTCATTGTTATAGCATCCTACATAATGATAATAATGGTTAGGAAACATTCTAATATTTATATAATTTAAAAAAACAATCATGCCTGTATTTCCCCAAAGTGGTGGGTAGAAAAGTCTAGTACACTTCTGCAATTCACTTGTTATGTTATATGTCCCATAATGGAATAGGGCTCATTGCCATACATGAGCTCAATACAATATAACTATACAATATTTTTATAGGATAAAAAATCCTTGTATTTTCATTCCATTAATACTGAATCTGTTTTATTTATATCACATATACATAACATACCTTTTGTCCAATTGTCCAGGAGATGACATAAAGCAGAAGTTGTACTACTTCACTCAGGTGGAACATTTGTCACAACGACTCAACAGCAGCACAATGTCAGTGAACAGTGAGGCCTTCTTCAATGTACTTGCGAAGATTGATGATTGTCTGGACTATATGAGGGCTAATGTAGGTATTAATACAGTTAAATAAATGTAGGTGTAAATATCACTTGCAACTGCAACTGCAATTGCACTTGCACTTGCAATCCACTCAGAGCAGATTACCATATTATAATACTGTTATGTGTTAATTTAACCCTTGTCATAGAGTTAATATAAATAATATTTATTTAATTTTATTAAAGTCTAAATAAATTAAGAGATTACTGCCTCGTTGGTCGTGTTGGTTGCGAGTGCGACTGCTGAACGGGAGGTCCTGGGTTCGATTCCCGGGTCGGAC
>DWFO01001100.1:0-16942 GCA_018246595.1 Mimoniades nurscia nurscia | reverse complement strand
CATTTCTGATATAAACTTCTTTGTATCAGAAGACCACGGGCCCATTGTTTCCATTGCTAGCGCCGTAAATATGTAATTTTCCATCAGATTACTATATTTACGACGCTTGCGATTATAATACTATGATGTTCACACAAGGTAGTCGTATAATTTATTGTCATAGATAATTGTGTCATAATAAATCATATAGTATTGCTTATTATGAAATATAAAGCATAGACTCGCTTGTGAACCTTTGCCTCAATAATCTACACAAAGGAAGACCGCAACCGCTTATCAGGACAGGCTCAGAGCAACCTACCACCAACATCATAGTAACCACCGTCATCAAGCCAGTGCTACCAAGATGTCAACTCAAACAGTAAATTTTATGTACCACACGTAAATGCTAATTCATTGTAAAAATGTAATAATAATAATGTACCATGTGTTGATGAACGCAGGTGTCGAGGAAGACCAAAGATCCCCTATCTTAATCAAATAAGTCAGTTACTCTCTGATACGGAGTCCGAATTCGCCGGTGCCGGCGAGTGTGTACGAAGGGCGTGATGAATATATGTAGAAGTAACACTTTAAATAAAAAGAAAAAAAAAACTAACATCATGCCTGTAATCCCAGAAGAGGCAGAGGAATGTAGAACACTCCTACGTTCCACCAATTACTTTTACGTCCCACTATGGAATAGGTGAGCCTATTGCCATACACCGGGTACATACGCAGACTCCGAGTCACTCCTAGAAAATCTAAATTAGCAAATTTAGTAGTGCCCTACCCGGCAATCGAACCCAGGACCTCCCGTTTGACAGTCGAACTTGCAACCGACACGACCAACGAGGCAGTCACACGACCAACGAGGCATCGGGTCTGTAATCTTTATATACATTTGGCACTCTGTGCTTCCTGTCTACTGCGCAATGGTCCTGGCGTGATAATATTATAAAACAAAAACAGGAACGAAAAGGAAATCATAGTTCGTCACAATGAAAAACATTTTAAAGGCAACAACATTAGAGGCATTTTAGAGGCAACATTAAAACATATGTCGTCACACGTCTGGCAAATTTGGCTCCAAACTGGCACGAAAAGTGTAACGAGGTAACTTTTAATTACCAAACTTGAGGCTCTGGGACACTGCAACAACACCAGGAAAATATTGCAGCTAAAAATAACCCAAGTTCCTCCGACGTACGCTTTTTATTATGATAATAAAACCGTTCCGACTGCAGCAGACTCAAAGTTCTCGGGAGTCTTGCGGCGCTGTTTTATGTACGTTCCGTCATAATTTCAATTAGGTTTCCCTTTTGAAAAAATCTGACGATCGTCGGAAGTTTTTCGTGAGTTAGCGGCATCCTCATTACGGGTCCAAATAGTTATTTTGTTCGGTTGCTAACAAAGTTAAAGTACTTGCGTGATTTAAAGATGAATAAAATTATGTATCCTGAATACATTTTCACTTTCGCTATAGTAATTTCTATTTCACTTACGTGTAGGACGTTTACATGTTCTAAGGAAGTGTTTGCTTTCTTTTCGTTGATACATAAATCATTTTTACCTAAAATAAATCATTGTTGCACACATTGTTACACAACACAAATCATTGTTGCACACATTGTTACACAACACAAATCATTGTTGCACACATTATTACACAAAATAAATCATTTTTACACAAAATGAATCATTGTCTCATAAATAATCACTGAATTAATTATAAATCATTGTCTTTTTAAAACTGCGATATTTCTTTTATTTATTGTTTAAGATTGTTCGAGGCCTTTCAAAAGCATTTTGAATTTTGGTAACCACCGAACCTTGTACAGGAAAATCCAATATTCAAAGCTCTAACTCCTACGTCCGTCCGAGAGTCCATAAATCAGACACACGTCCGTCACAGTCTCCAAGTTGGCAATTTCACAGCCACGTGCATGAAATTTTTAACGTTTCCTCGAATCTAAAACGCAGTTGTATCTTTCACTTGAAATCATTTTTTCTGCTATTGTTACTTATTATTTAACGGTGATGTTACTAATGCTAGCTAACTATAATTTTACTAGTGTATACTAACTGTAGTTTTTTTTTTAATGTTAATTAAACTTGGTGACTTTTAATTCATTGTTGCGATGTGTCCAACAAATATTTCTATATTTTCGTTCTGCTCGCAGCTCTGAAACACCTACAGCACTGTCGATTTGTCGATTTTAATAAAAGGTAACATCATGCCTGTTATTCCCGAATCGGTGCCTACCCCAGAACTGTGTAATATACTCCTACGTTTCAGCAGTTACGTTTACGTCTGACTGTGGAACATGGTGTGACCCTATTGTCATACATCAAGCACAAAATCCAGAGTCTGAAAAATCCGATAGTGCCCGATATGGGATTCGAGCCTAGTAGCTCCCGATCGACAGTCGCGCTTGCAACCAACACGTCCACCGAGGCAGTCAAATAATATATATCTTCGATCTTGTATTTGCCATCTTATATACAGTTTATGAGTTGTTTGATTACCGCAGTAGACACTGTCTACTTTGAAATCAGATGACTGTGTGCGGAAATGTAAAGTATATAACAAAAGACATTTTATTTAATAATGTAATTGTTATGTAGCAACATGCATTTAGATATATATGTGGACCGTTTCACGATTGGATTCCGCTTGACAAATGACTAATGTCGTCTGTTCTCGCCCAAGCCGTACTCGTATTTACTTTCAATACACGACTTTGACTAATAACGACTATCTGTGTGCGGTCAGCGCGCCGCAAGATTACTGTGTTCACAGAAGTGAAATTACATCGTAATTACACGGTTATTACAAAAATACTTTTTATTATTTTCAAACACGAACATTAATACTATTATTTGGTTTTTTTAATTTAAGTTCATTTTCATTCACTCAGTTTCGTTCCGAAATTATACCTTGTACTATACTGATGCGCAACTACTCGCTCATTATTCATCAACTATTCATCTATGCTTCATTATCTATTCATCTATTATTTATAAGCTGTTCATAAACTACGAATATTTATCAACTACTGATAACCTAATCTGAATGAATTAAATTACCCTCAATACGACCAACGAAACATTTAATATCCAAACAAACTACTCCATTCATTGCATATGCTGTGACGGCATCTGACCAGCAGCATTCTTCGACCGAACATTACTGTTCCGATCGATAAGCACAGAAGCTGGAATACCGAAGCTATTTGTTTAGCAGCTCGCCGGAAATGGAAAAATTCCAAAATCGAATGAGTACTACATGTGTGAACGGCAAACGGCAGTCAGCGGTGGCGGTCGTGTCGAAACACGTTGTTATGCAAAATGCATATGCAATTATGTGTCCAATAAGGGAGCAAGTCACTTCAGCGTTTGTTTGGAATTCGTTAATAAATTTCAAGCTAACGCGTAACCATGAGTTCTTGGACTACAAATTCTGACATTTTTTTTATTATCATAGTACTACGCCACATTATGGGCAAGGCAGATAGTGACACACCAATATACTTACTTGATAATAATAATAACGTTTTAATGTTAGCACTGGCTGATCGCGGTATGGCGCAGTCTGCGCGCGCGCACCTCCATATGGGCCGACTGACAGCAGCGTAATCCGTGCTCTGTGATCCCAACCCACATGCCCAGCGTGGGGATCATGGACAAAAACCCGTCAGACGCTGATGATGATATGAATAATGATAATGTTATCACTGAATCTTTGAATGTACCGACTGTCTACGTAAATGTTGTCCTAATATCTTCTTGTTACTATAATGTCACGATACCAGGTCCGTTATGGGATAGGCGAAGAGAGCCGAGCGTCATTGTAGGTACGGACGTTATACTCTTAGTATGAAGCGACAAAGTAAATGAACCGTATTTTTGTTAATATAAAGAGTACACAACTGTTGTTGTGCGGAAAGCCGGCAGGAGTGCGGGTATCTGAAGCCATACATCAATCATAATTTATTACCCCATTATTATCGTGCCCCCGAATAATCGCTCATATCCGAAACACCTTGCTAAGGGCGTGTTCACAGCGGACTGCATTCAATCAGTCAATAATTGTCATATTTTATAGTTGATAAATCGATGATAATGTGTAATAGAATTGAATTTATTACATTTTTTTATAAATATTGATAGAGATATTTAGCACATCCAGATGCAATGTTGTAGTTATTCCTTAGACTCTAACAAAATTAATTGACGGTTCTTAAGTTCATAACCTTTGCGGGTATTAAGTTTTCCTTTATTTGTATTATTATAAACATATAAATAAAATTGTATCTATAACTCGCATATAAAACATGCAATTTTATTCCCCATAACTTAATAGTACGATATGGTTTAGAACAATGAAATATTACTTAATCCATTCATGATTTACATGTTACAAAGTACGTTTTATAGTATTAGTAAAAACGGTAACTGACTGTAACTGTTAAAATCTGTAACTTTGCGTCAAAACAGCAGAATCCAAGCAATGTACTAACCATATTGATGCACAAAAGATGCGCAAAACAAAACAGACAAATTTCTCTTTTACATAAATATGTATAGATGGATCTAGTTATGTAAAGGTCAACGTTGGAGACGGCAATTGGATACAAAACATTCCAGTGTGAAGATCGCGTTATGTTAAATTTAGTCCCTTTCAGTAATGCAAGCAGAGGAAATTGGATTTTTCTCTATTCACTCGTAACTTGATATTGTGTGAATTATGAAAATTGCGACGCTAAATTGTTGATTTATTACTGCTATCTATGCGATTGGTTCGCGCCGAATCGTGCCGCGCCCTCTGGTGCCATGATTATTTGTATGCGCCGTCTTAGTTACACCCGGCATCATGTTTATGCATTACACGTTGGCTGCTGTCGTTCAACACGAATATCCAATACACGATTGGCAGGGGGAATAGTTTCAGTAATTTTACAAATCATATTTCTTTGTATTCGACTTCCTTGTAGGTCGAGTACTTGCAACGCAACTGCTTTGGAAGAGGACCTCCGTTCGATCCTCGATCGGACAAAGTATTATTGGGTTTTTCTAAATTGAACTTTCCAGTGTGTGTAATATCACGCCCGTAGTCCCCGAACGGTATGCAGAGAACTGTAATATACTCCCAATTACATTTACGTCCACTATGGAATATGTTATGAGTCTATTGCCATATTCCCGGGCACATACCCAAACTCCGAACCACTACTAGAAAATCCTGGTGGGATTAATGAGATTAGTTAATTTCCAATAGTTTCACGAAATCTGCCTTTGTGCTCGGTGTGCAACAGGATCTACCCCTGTTACATAACACATAATACATTCCTCAGCCTCGTCGTCGGGGAAATACAAGCGTAATGTTATGTCTTTATGTTAATTTTATAACTGTCTATTAACTTATAAAAATAGTAACTAATAAATAATGATCCACAGTTAACTCGCAATTTTCCGAAGATTATCCATATCTGCTATAAAATGTATTGTTAATAAGAGTCGATCCCGTTAAAGTTCTATGCAATATTGTACCAATTTCAATCAAAGTGGGTTAATCGCCACAGATAAATAATCCCAAGCCCACGCGACTATAGGCTATAAACAATGTTGACGACACTGTCGATTTTACAAAATCGATCCAACTACGAGTACATATTAATTTTGTTACATACCGGATAGGTCCATTTATATATTTATGTATCTTATTGTTAAGTCATGATCATCATATTCTATTATTATAAGAAGTGCGCGCAGAATTGAACCCAGATCTCGAATACTATCGCTTTTCTTCCTTTGTCATATTTTATTACTCATAAACACTAGACTTACGGACTGTGCCAATTTATGTCATTTAAAATGCAACAGAAATAGATGTAGGAGCATTTGTGCTAAATGCAATAAAAATCTTTATGAAAAATGTATTTTAAAAACAGAGTTTATATGTAAAAAATGTTTTGCAACGGCTCTTACGTGTATTTCCCTTGCATTTAAAATGAGTCAAATTGGCTCAGTAAATCTAGTGTCAAACCCAACAACGATTTTATATAAAGCCTTATAGAAAAGCAAGGGTATCGTCGAACTAAGTAAAACCGGTGGTTGCATTTCGCATATGAGCTTTCATCAAATACAGCAATCGCTACAACTTGACTCCGTTCAAGAAGTAAGCGCTGTTGCGCTAACCGGTGTTAATAGACATTTGTTAAGCCGATCCTTCCCTTTGTTCCGGCTAGCAGCGTTTATCCTTTAAGCGATCTTAATGTGAGTAGTCGTTTACTAAAGCATTTTTTTGTATTTGTGCTAAACGTTATTAAATGATTATAGGCTGACACATCACATTGAACGTGTACTATAATTATGCGCGATGTTACGTTGTGTAATTAAATGTGAAATTCCTTATTATTATACCGTCACGTGAAGAACCGTACGGGGTAGGCAGAAGGAATCGACTGCTAAATGTCTCTATACTTACACACCTGCCGTGATACTGTATTCATCAGTCTCTTCAAACACCCAAGACGATTTTGGATTTTTCGGACGGCTTGATATTACAAGGTACATTCAAATATAATTCACGAGCCATAGAGAGTAGTATACAATCTGACCCCGAGAAGGCAAAGTCTAATTTGAATACACGCCATAGGAAAGAGGAAAATTTGTACCTCTATAAAGTTAATATGAAACTTGAGTATTAGCAAAGCTAATATTATTCGAGCAGTAGTTCGCGCAGGTGGTAAGCGCCGCGTCTCATAGGTTACGCTTGAATTAAATTTCCGCATGAATATTTCCGCTTCAAAGTGATATCAAAGGTAGCAATGAACTTACAAGATGTTGAAGGTATGGATTCTGTGACGAAGTGCTCATAGACTGATAGTATACGATACATTGATCGTTATAATTAGGGTCTTGATAGACAAAGGAAGTCCTTAGATAGTTGAGCTCTGATGGTAAGTAAAGCCTATTGCTACATAAAAAAATATTGTTGCGTCTTGATTTTCTGTAACTTATAACGATCCAATTTAAATACAAAAAATTCACTTAAAACATTTTTGGTAGGTACTCTTAATATAAAATTAGTGGTTCGGAGTCTGGATTTGCGCCCGGTGTATGAAAATAGACTCACCGCCTATTCCATAGTAGGGCATAAAAGTACCTGTGTAGGAGTGTAGTACACTCATCTGCACACCTCTTCGCGGATTACAGGAGTGATGTTACGTTTCTACAATGTAAAATTGTATTTGTATGATATTGAACCACTCCAGCGGTTGCTCTGTGTAAGTAGTGCAAAGCATGCGTGCCTCTATTTCAGAAAGCGGCTTATCTGAGGGCGCGAGTTGACTCCAAATTGCTTCGTCACTCCACACCTTGTGCGAAGTTTCCGCGCTCTATATTTCCTTTATGCGATCCAACACTGTGGCGTGCGTAGCTTGTATTAATATAAGCTCTTCCGCAGTGACGCGATTCCAAAAAGTTGATTGAAGAAAATGTTATGTGTACATCGGAAAGGAGTATTCAGAAAATACGCTTGAATGTTAAGCATTTATATGTTTTGAACAGAATATTAAATATACAGAAATTATATAACAAAGAAAATAAATATTAAGATAGCTTTGTCTAGTGTAGAATTCAGAATTCATGTAAGTAGAATCGTTATGAATTTTCTTCATAATCCCCAGGCTGGACATACGCGTCGAGATATATTTATCATCACATCAGCCTCTATTATTCCAACCGGACATAGGCCTTACCCAAGGTGTTCCACAACCCTTGATCCTGCGCTGGCCACATGCAGTCGTTACTACACAAGTTCTCAAGATCATCAGCCTAACGGGTTCGGGGGGCGCCCCATAACACGCCTGCCGATACCTGGTATCTATTGTACAACTCGTCTGCCTAATATATAAATATACAATATGCCCAAAATGGTAAGCAACTTATGCTTTAGTTTTTTTCGGTAATTATTAAGTCGTCTACGGTCACCGGCTACGAATTCTTCGCGCTCTACATCGCAAGTTACGAAACCTCTACGAGGTGTACGAGCACGTCAACTGCGCGTCGATCACAATTAATTGTTTATCGTTAATTACATCACTATGTTACCACAAATCTTTGATCATGTTTGTGTTTACAAAGTGTTTATTTGCTTGCGTTAATCTTTTGTTTTTTATATTCTCATTTGTAGTACTTAAAACATTAAATGTATGTACAGTAAGTTATTTTCTTAAATGACTGCTTGGTTAAACGGGTGTTTGAAAGCGCAAGTGCCGATCGAGAGTTTCTGTGTTCAATTTTCGGATGGTATACCATTAAATTTTTATAACTTAGATTTAATTTATTGCAATTTCTAATAGCGTATGGCAATAGGCTCACCATCTATTCCACAGTGAGACGTAAACGTAACTGGTGAAATGTGGGAGTGTTCTACATTCCTCTGCCTACCTCTTCGAGGATCAAAGACGTGAAATTACGTGGCAAGATAAAGCTGGATTTATTAAAGTCTTCAGACCATCTATACTCCATTACGCATTATACACCTACAAATAACAAAAGCCGGTCATAACGCAGCACACAAATTGTCGGACGTATTGTTGACAAGCTGCCAATTATTGACCGCGTGTGACTGATGGCGCTGCTGTAGCTCAGCAAACATTGCATATATTACAGAACTGTGCCGCGTTGGCTGAGCTCGGCGCGCTCACAAGAAAAACACACTCAATCGGATCATGATTCGTTATCATAAAGCATATTGATGTAATATAATCGCTTATTATGTAAATCATTATTTATATATTTTATACATTGCAGGCAGAGAGCCCCATGCAACAAATATGTGTATCGTTATAGACCTGATGTGCTTCTCTTACAATCATTACTCTCTTCATACACACAAACCCACACACAGACGCGCACACATATACACACAGTTTTATTATTATTAATTTCATTTTGGACTCTAATTTAATACTGGATACGCGATCTTCGATTGTCACAGACGCTAAGGAAAACCTAACATACTAAATTGGTATCTATATTGACCCAATGGTTCGAACACTTACTAACAGGAGAGTGACGTTTCCGAAACTGACATCCTTGTGAGAACGATGACGTAACATCACGCCTGTATCTCCCCGAAGAGGTAGGTAGAGGAGTGTAGTACACCACGTTTAACTGGTACCGTTATGCATCCCATCACGGGTAACATAAAGTTAACCGTTATTAACAAAAATATCGTACAGAGCAATCAGCGTGTTTATATGTTAACAATACGTGCTAACACATTAACAGATAAACACACGCGGCTATCGTTCGTTTAATTCCGTTCCGATGCGCGCCAAGTCATGTGCGCCGCGACTACGGCTTGTAAACACTCAACAGGAACATGCGAACTGCGACGCGGTCTTGTATATTTGCCGGTTGAATGCATAATGACTCATTAGTCGCTGTTTATAATATTATGTTAGTCAGCTTTGTGTTGACAGTTTGAAAATAGAACAACGTTCGAATTTTGAATTGGTTGTTGTAATTGATAATTCATTTTTGTGACACAACGCCACTTTTGTATTGCCCCGAATGTGTAGTCAAGGGACTATACACACTAACTCAATATCCATTTAAGATTAGTACATTAATTGTACCATATTAATTAATTAAAATTGAAACTTTTTATAATCTTAAAAATATAACTAGTGTATCGTGGGAGTGTGCTAGGCCCCTCTGCCTACCCTTTCTGTGAATCTAAAAAATACAGACGCGGTTACATTAATGTTTAGAATGTTTAATATTGTTATAATACCTTCTGTCAGTGATGAACACAAATCTTCTCTAAGAATAAAAAGTATTAAAGCCACAGTCTGTCAAAGTTGACTTGCTTTACCGGACATTATGAGGAATTCTAAGGCGGGTTGGTTTCCTCAATCTGTGTTCCTTTATCTTTACAGCAAGCCATATTTAATTATAAAACGTAAATAATAATAATAATAATGATTTATTAGCCAAAATTGAGGACATACATATGTATATTAGGAGTAGTATGATAGTATTATATAAATAGAAAAGAATAGAAATATGAATCAAAATTATTTCTTACTATACGTGTAGTTTGATTTACACTTCAATGTCAACCGAGACCCGCTACCTAGGTTAAAACAAATTGTACACCCTTGATAAAGGGGTAGGCATTCGGTAAATAATAGTCCGCACCCCTCCGTAACCGTAAGAGGCAGTTAAGAGAGGCTATTAATAAACTAACTCACCTTATTCTAGTACAGGAAAATGTCTACCTGACTCTTACTAAAGTCGATCTATGTTACTCACAAGCCATATAAGAACTCTCAATTTATTAATCCGTTTAAATAACGCAATTAAAAATAATCATATAGCGCAAATAGAAGTAATCATAAAGTCGTTCAAGCTTGACATCTTTATAAAGCGAATGATATTATTCATAAATATAAACTCTGTGCAAACTGTAATTTCAAAACATTCGCTTAACACCTTCGCACACCAAGATTGTAATGTTGGTATAATCGCGATGAAACGTCAAGCGCATTCACCGAAACTTACGCGTGACCTTAAGACCCGAAAGTTCTCATTCATATGCAGATGAGAAGATTATTTCATTCGCTCGAATAGACGCTTATGGGGGTATGCGGACACGCCCGAAAGAAGACTTATGACGACCCTCGTCAAATTGTAGAGCGCTGTCACTCGTTTACCGACAACACGGAAAACGTTTTACTTGTTCGATTTCACAGAGGTCTTGTCGTGGATAATACGACAACGATTCCGATCCGGTCGTGAGCCTATTAGTGTGCTTGTAGAGCCCATCTCGAGAACCGTCGCGTCTTCACTCACAGTCTTAACCGCAATCGATAGCTCCTGGTTCCGAAGCGCAATGTACTTTATTTTCATTCGTCGTTGTAATACAACAATAATGCTATGTAGAGATTGACTCTCATTTTGAGCCGGTACCCCTATTCTATAATGGGCGAGTTTGTATAATTTGAGTATGCCATTTGCTGTTATTTTGATAACTATCCCGTACCAATTTACTGAAATCATATTTCTGTAAAAAATCCCAAATCTTTATATCCCGCTTAATAAAAGTGAATGAATTTTTTTATTAATTTCATTTTTTAAATTTTTAACGTAACATCACGCCTGTAATCCACGAAGAGGTAGACAGAAGAGTGTAGGACTGTGGTACACTGCAATGTTTCACCAGTGACGTTATACGGCCCATCATGGAATATGTGGTGAGCCTATTGCAATACACCGAGCACAAAAGCAGGTTACAATGCACTACTAGCAATTTGAAGCCAAAAAACCCGATTCAAATTCAATTTCAATCAATGCACTACTAGTCATTTGAAGTCAAAAAAACCAGTACACTAATAAAATATTAAATTCTATTAATGTGTACTTCTTAATTAATCTGATTGACTAAAGAAAATCTAAAATTGGTTTAAAGTAACTATATTTAAATTTGGGGGTCAGTTAAACACGAAGTTTAAAGCCAAAGCACTTATCGTCAGTTAGAATAATTCAGTATGAAAACTAATAAAGCGAAACCCTTAACAAAACTTAATCACGCCGAGAGTTTGGGTTATCAAGAAATTTATTTATACAGCTTAATTTATTAAGATGTATTAACTTATTGTTTATGATAACTAACTTTTGCAAAAAACACATCATATGTATATATTAGTTATATATTAATATATATATATGAATTTTAAGTTATAACTGCAATTTGCTTAACGATTTTAAGCGTATTTAGAAATGCTTGAGGAAGAAGACTGAAGAATGCTGTAAGAATAATTGACTTTAATTGTATTCGTTATGAACTGTACATTATTAATTATTATTATAGCGTGTGCAATTCTAAACCATGCTTTATTCCAAGGAGTTACAAAAAAGCTTTTTAAAGTTTAAGGATCAAAAGTTTCGAAATTATTTTAATGAAAAATACTCGTAATAATTAACACCACAGAAGTAACTTCATATAAACGTAACTTAATTCAATACAATTTGGTTTATTTCTGTACACAGGTAGACGCACATAACCTAAATACCTAAAATTGTTACAAAATAAATTTTCAATGGATATAAATTAAATTTGACAGACTTTTATACATCTCAATTATCTGTATAAAAAGTTCAGGATACTCAATTTTCTTCATCGGTATAAAAATTAATCTTATTAAAAGGCATAATCTTTCTGAGATTAAGCAATTAAAGATCGGCATTAATACTCTCAATTACGACTTATTATTACGACTTTTGCTAACAGCCGATTTAGTCTTAATGTTAGTTTTATTATCTGTGCGTCTAGTAACTTTTCTTTTGATAAATGACATCTAACTGTTCCCTCTAACTCGTAATCTGGAAAACCTTAATAATTACAATTTTTTAAATACAAATTAGATTTAAGCCATCACTATAAACTGACCAATGTCCTTCACAAACATATTAGTTATTACCATAAAAAAATCATTAATATCGACTCAGCATTACAATTATATTATACCTACCTACATAATATTGAGATGGATTTAGCTAAAAGTTTTTGTTAAATATAAATCTGATTATTGTTCATATAATTTCAGAATAAATTTTATTGTATAGTTTCTAATGTTACAATTATTTAAAAAAAGGTAACAGACGGTAAGATTATTCGCGTTATTGACGCTAATGAATCTATTTAGCGGTCTCATTCTGTACCAACTCGTGCAGACGCGATATAATCCTCGATAAATGATTTTAAAATGGGGAAATATATTAGTATACCATCACGTCACGTTACATACGAGATAGGTAGAGTGCAGTGACTGTCAAGTACCTCTATCCTACAGACGTAACGTGGTTTGACTACGTACATCACTGCCTCCTGAACGCTGGTGTCGGAGAATGAAATTGTTATCACAAACACCCATGACACTCGGATAGTAAAAATGAAAAATCGTACATTTTGATACGTTGAAAACTGAGCGAGACTCGAGCCCGAGGCGCCGCAGTGGCCCGCGTGAACTTCATTACGCTGTAACTTAGTTAAACGAAGCTGGAAAAATAAAAAATCTGCAAGGTTCTTTTCTCATACACTCGAAAGATCGATATCAGAGATATATATTATGTAAAATTGTTTTAAGGCAGTGATGCAAACTCATTGTTCAAATGTTAGTTTCGCCTTCTTCGTACTGGGATTCGAATACTTCATATCGAATAGTTCCCGATCATCACCATGATCCCCGTCATCATCATCATCAGCCTATTCCACTTGCTGCCACTTCCACTGCTGGACATAGTTCTCTCCAAAGTTCCCCAAGTGAAATCATTTGTTTGGAGCATAATCAAACAGGCTTGCTATGCCCAATGTTACAGGCTTAAACCTGTATTAACAATCCATTTCCATCAATTTAAGAACTACGTCTAACACGAACAATAAAAGGACCGATGATAATGGTGATGTCAAATTATTACGTCATCCTTTAACAGGTAGGCAGACAGTACCGAGTGCCAAATATTATTACATTATCATGATCATTACAGTAATAATAATAAATTTATTAATATTCAAAAATTCCACAACAAAACGGATTTGTAGTACGATCTGCCATCGTTTGCCGGCGACTCCATTAAGACGTTTCAATTCTAATAGAACAAAAAAAAAGAAACAGGGAATTTAATTCCTTCACAAAAGCGTCGTTGCGATTGAACTGAAAAGCTTTTTTTAAGTCTCCCTCTCAACTAGAAGGGATATAAAGCACGATTCAATTTCCTGGCTAATCTCTTTATCTCTGCACGAATACAATATTCTTCGATTCTTGGTATATTTACGGTAGGGTACCACCGGAGTAATAACGATATTAATCCATTTAGTTATTAATAGAGAACCGGGTCAAAAGATCCTTTAACATATTAGCATGTACATTACTAACACTTTGATAATAAAAGAACCGAAATCAGAGGTTATTTTAAAAAAATGATAATTATAGTACCTAGTTTTAAAGGTTAGAAACTTACATTTTATCATTACGGATCATCAAATCCAAGCCTAACTGCGTTTAAGATTGATACATAATGTAAACTTTAATAAAAATGTATCCGTAGAATAAACATGTGTAATATACATCTAGATGTATATTACTCGCATGTATCTTATCACTAGTCTGCTTGACATAGCATAGGTCTCAAGATATTGGTATTGTTATGTCAATTTTACCGATCGCGAATTTCAAGTTTTTACTAAGCCCCAAATGTCACAATTATATCAGAAAAATAGCACATGCATTATAATGATAGGTGGTTTTTTTTAAATCTCCGCAGTACTCATTTCAGAAAGGGGTCTGAACGCGTTAAAACCCCCACGCGGTACAACGTAAGAACTACGTCCCCCGTATGTGTGTCAAGTGCTCACCCGTAACTAACTTACGGATCATTTTCACGTTGACGTTTTTTCCCCTACGTGTATTTTTTTACGCGACATTTTTTTTTCTTCACATCACTCTTATTATTTTCCGCATAACTTCCGGGGTAGTTCTATGTTGAAGTTTTATTGATAGAAAGGTTAATAATAGAAATATAGGAAATGATTTTTTCCCCATTATTATTATTTTCTGCGTTACTTCCGGGGAACTATATCGTTACGAATTTATTTACAGAAAAGTATAAATTAATTTATCCGCGAGGATACTTACTGCTTACTGCTTGTATCGGAGGTGGCTTTTTTAAATAATATTTGAGGTTCTTAGAACACTGTTAGGTAGTTTTATTGGACATCGATAAAAAATGACGTCCACTCTATAAAATAACGGTATATTCTACATAAATAATTCGTCTAATATGAAATTCACTAGATTTAAGGGCTGTTCATATTTGAAGAATATTCTTCTTTGCCACACAATGCACGTCCTTGCAATAAAATTATGTGAAGTGTAAACTCGGCATAGACTCCAAAGCTCGATGAAACAGGTTAGTCGAAACGAGATTACAGTTAGTTGCAATGTGTCTAGAGCTAACCAGAGCAACAGTGTTGTAGATAAAATTCTTTTATTATTAAGTCAACAAAGTCCTCTGAAGTTATTATACCTGAATTTTTTTAATATATGAACCTTATAGGCTTTTAATTTTACACACGGCGAGGCCTCCTCTCTGTCTAACCCATAAGGGCACGTCCCTTAATTTGATGACATAAAAGTATTAAATAATATACATATAAAAGTACACTCTTCAATACTCAAAACGAAAGAGCTCGCATGGAACATGTTCGAAATTCGTTCTGGTGTAAGACTAAATGGTATTGGATGAAACGAACAAGCTATTTCTATGCATTTGAATTTAAAACAGAATTCGTAGCGAGTGTTTTTCGCTGTTTCCGCCAGCGCTCGTAGGGCGGAAATCGACGTCAGCGCCCCCAGAACAACATCCGGCGCACTGCCTGGTGTGTGGAACGAAAATATTTGAACATAACAACAAATGTCTCGGTGATGTAAATTGGTAAACATGTATTCATTTACATGAAAGTTTTCGTGAGACTAACAATCATTATGATCCAACTGATTTAATATTATGTATGTATATATTTAACTACTTTGCATTTCTATCGTTTATCAGCCAGTGCGATTTTATGTTTTTTATGTCTTGAGGCTCTTTGACACAAACGTTAGAGAATCTTTTATTAAGGTTATTATTTAAGGTTGTTTTGAAGTGTTAATGAACATTGAATACCACCGATTTCTAACCTAAGCGTAATCTTGAAACTTCTGTTTTACTGTAAACGGATTTCATACAAATATTGAAGTATTTACTTATGACATCATGACTGAATTATTTCAAACGAGTAAGTAGAGGAATATAGTAGTACTCTTGCGTTTCACATTTTATGGTATACGTTCCATGAAACACGAGATACTTATTAAGTATACAATGTTCTGTTTAAGCTCTTAAAACGATAAATCATTATAAAGAAATAATTCAGCAAAATTAAGTGGAGAGAATAAAAGATTAGTAATAAATAAGGGGTGTAAGGGAAACCCACAAATACATCCAAAGTCGATTAACGACTTTAATTACGTTAATGGCATTGATAAACATCGCGACGATGACTTGTCGTGTGGGCGCCGCGCCGGCCGGCCGGGCCTGATCGAAACAGTTTACCTACAGATACCCATATAAACATAATTATATATTTTTCTTGCCTAGTTTTCGAGTGGTTGCAAAGGGGACTGCTAAATCAGTGGCCCTAGGTTCGACGCCCGGTTCGGGTACTGTTGGGCTTTACTGACTAATTCTTGTGGGACGTAACCCTAATACTGAAACGTGTCAGTGTACTACACTTCTCTGCTTACCTCTTCGGGGATTGCAGGCATGATATTACTTGTTTTATATTTTCCATTCCATGCGACGTATAACAAAAGAACTGATGATAAGTGAGAGTAATCTTCTGTCTACCCGATCAGGGCAATACAGGCGTGGTGTTATATTATGTGCTGAGTATGTATATACTCTATGATTAATATTATCATTACATCATTTTATCATATCGACTATCTCACAGGGTAAGGAGAGTACTGAAAATCAAATATCTCCGTTCTTTTCTTGCTGACTTTAACAAATATTTTTATTTTTTCCTAAACATACGAGTATAAATACAAAATACATCATTTTGTAATCTAATCTTAGAAAAACTCAATTGAACATTTGTAAGAATGACATTTACAAAAATCTACACGTAAACAGATTGTTTAAGGGTGGTAGAACCCTCTGTGGTTCGACTCCGGTGGCACCACCGCCACACCTATTTCTGCCTTATAACAGCAGCGTTAGGCGCTGCTGTGTTCTGGTTTGAAGGGTGTGATAAGGGAGACATACTTTTTCGAGGCATTCCATCTTAGTCCTCAGGGGTAGCGGCGCATTTGTGGTCGACCTCAGATAGAAATATAATCTT
>DWFO01001099.1:0-16942 GCA_018246595.1 Mimoniades nurscia nurscia | reverse complement strand
CGTAACTGGTGAAACGTGGGAGTGTTCTGCATTCCTCTGCCTACCTCTTCGGGGATGACAGGCGTGATGTTACGTTAGAAAAAATAATCAGAGTGAGCCTAGGAGTGACTTTTAATTTATTTTTATTAGAACATAAAATCATATATAAGTTTCCCCAAATTCCTGAGGTCCACCTCAATATGCCCTGCGCTCGGTGCGTGCCGCCGCGCCCCCTGCCAGCATCCTCCATCTTGGTTGGAAATAAAAATATTTGTATATAATTTTCCCAGTACGCTTTTAAATGCTTGAAGGCGCAACGACGTTCAACAGTGCCTTTGCCCGTAGTTTTGATTCGCCTTTACTCAATTATCTGTCAACTGTCAATGTGACAGGTGACGTAACACCTAGCGCTGGGGTGGCGCTGGGTGACGAAAAGAAGATGTCGCGCACGCATCTCACGTGTTCGGGTGGAGCGTCATTAAAAAGTAATCGCTCCGCATGCAGGTGATCCGTCAATGTTATAATTGGCCCTGACCTCCTCGCCGCTTACCCACATAATGGACACTCCGCTTGGAAACCATTTTGTGCCCTTATACTATAGAAATTACGTCAACACAATAATATCATGATTTACGTAAAATTGAACGCAATGGATGAAAGTATTCTATTTACGTTAATGTTCTTGTTTTCGAACCGGAAACTTTCGAATTTGAACGGAGGTCCTTATGTTTTATGGGCACATGTGATACTGTCTACGCGACGGAAACGTACTTGTTAGGGACTGAATATGAGTCGGAATATGAGGGAGTCGGCGAGAGAAAATAACCACATCAAATTCCTAATTACTAATATACATATATAGATTCGTATGTACTGTAGGTTCGTACCCTTATTAATTTATTCGTGAATACTTACATGGTTAATATGTATTTTTTACAACAAATATGCATACTGCTGTGTGAATTCTGTGTACATTAGTATAATCGCGTCGTGTGGCACCTACTATAGAATGAGATCACATTTTTAACGTAACCGTGAACGTGACCGTGGGATTCAATGGAACCAAGACGTTAGCCGGAAAACATTTTTAAGAAAAAGATTACCAATCACATACCTAACGCTCAAATTAATAACGTTCTAACCGAGTGTAAATCTTGTATTCATCATATCATTTTTTAAGATTATATTATTATTTGCTCCATAAAGTTACTTTTATTATGACAGGCCCGTTGGTGCAGTGGTTAGTGAACCTGACTGTTGCGCCGGGGCTCGTGGGTTCGATTCCCACCCAGAATAAATATTTGTGTGATGAGCATAAGTATTTGTTCTGTGTCTGAGTGTAAAAAAATATCTATTTAAGTATATATTTATATGTATATATGTAACTTATCAGCCTTCTGGTTACCGTACCACAAGCTGTGTTGATTCTTACTTTGGGATCAGATGGCCGTGTGTGGAGATGTCCCAAATTATTATTATTATTATGTAATATAATGATGTCATATCGAATTTTCAAATAAAAAACCAGACTTAAATGCCCACATTCTTTCTCACTGTGTTGCACATTCCTTCGCTATTTCATTTGTCTGTATTTGACAGTGCCGTAGACGCGGGTAGGTGGGTACTATCCCCCGTCATTCCAGAGTCCAGCGATCGTCGCCGGACACGGACTGCGTCGAATATACATTTCACGGGATAAATGTTACATCATTAGGCGCCAGCATCACGCACTAACACTTAAGTAGTCCAGGAGATTAAATGAATCATACACCTATTAACGCAGATTGTTTTGAAATTATCAACAGGCGAAATTAGTCTGGTTTGTTGAGATTATAAGAACAATCATTTTAGCCTCCTATCTTTTCGTTCTTAGGGAATTAGCAAGCTGGTATACCACCAAATTAACATGCGAATCGCTTGTCGTGGTTATGATTCCTTATAAGCAACATAAAACAATACACATAAACTTCAAATAAAGAGATTCTCTTTCCTTTACCTATTATTCGCAACAATGTGTTAGAAAACAATTGGTATATAAACTCTTTTGCTATGTTATAGGTACATGAAACAAGAAACCTCTTTGAACGAGTCGCATTGATAGTCGATAAAAGGAATAACTTTACAAGGAATAAAGTTCCAATACATTGTTACGTAATAGGTGAAACATTACATTAAGCAAGATCCTCGTGCGAGACTTATACATATTATGCATGTTGTTAAAGTTGTTCTGAATAAGATTGATGATATCTTCACTTTGCTCAGTGGGTGTAAAAGTCAGAAAATGTCGTGTTGCAAAATACTGACAGCGACAGCCGACGTATCTTCGTAATTTTTGCTGACGCATCAGAAAATCAACATTACCATGACTAAGATGAGATTGCATGTTAATAGACAAGATTCGACGCGACAATTTGCATATTACCTTTTGTTATGTTACCTACATGTTATAGATGGATGCAGTAAAACGTAGAAATACTTAAAGAGAATTGCATACATACTTACATATCTTCACGCCAGGTCCCTTGCGGGGTAGGCAGAGAGCATAGAGTGCCAAATACCTCTATTCTTACACACCTGTCGTGCTTCGTCCACATTCATCACTCTATAAGAGAATTTGCTTCATCAATAAACTAGAGAGCGTAATACCAACAGTGTTTCGCTAATATTCGTTTCCAAAAACAACATCAATTATGTCAACATGATTCATTTCTGTGACTGGTGGAGTTATTGACCCATTATAACTCAGTTTGTCTTCGGTCGAAATAAACGAGAAGTGAAATGAAGAAAAGATTCGTTTAATTGGACAAATTTTTGAATTGGGCAGATTTAGGTGGCGAAAGGGAAGGGGTAGGAGCGGCGCGTTGCTGGCGAGTTTTTTCGACAGCCCGTAATTAATGAACTCATAATTGACGACCTCGATTCTATTGAAACTTGCAAAACGTTTAAGACAATTTTTCAAATTACTGTAACATTTTCAAAATCACCAACACTTTTGTTTTTCCACTGTTGGACGCAGATTTTCTCTCAGAGTGAGAAGTTATACATACATATTTTCACGCCAGGTCCTTTACGGGATAGGCAGAGAGTAGTTATTAGAGAGAAGGTGAAGTTATTACTGTTTAGTTTCATGATTTAAATCCTTTTTACGTATTTCAAATTGGATTTATATCACAATCAGGTTAATGGCTTGCCGTATTATCGATAATATTGAAGGTTGGAAGCTTCGGGACCGTTACATAAAGTTGACAAATGGAATCGCCTCCACGACGTGCGCCCCGAAATGGTCTATAAAATTACATATGTTTAATGTACTAGTAGGTACTTACATTAATCATTAGTTATCCTATCATCCCACACATGAAATGAAAAACAGCCTAAATATTAAACCCTGAATAATTTGCATAAATTTTGTTATATTCTTTATAACTTTATTGCTATTCTTCTTAGACTATATAAAACGAAACTCTTAGACTATATGAAATATGAGTGTAGTAAACACCCACTTTTGACCAGATACATTTTACATCCCACTATGGAATAGGCGGTGAGGCTATCGAATAGATATAATCGTGACCATGGTCATTATAAAACTTTATCGAATTGGCATAAATTTTCCGATACTTGAATAAATTTTGAAACTACACCTTTACACATTGAACATAATAAAAACATCTGGAGCCATATAGGCAACATGAAATTTAAATTTAAATTTTATAAGGCTTTCTATGTATATCTTGCTGAGCTTTTATTTTCTCTTTTTAACGAAAATAAAGACTTCATTATCATCTTTAGCCTATTGTAGCCCACCAGTGGACATATGCCTACCGTGAGGGTTTGTGCTTGTAATCCCCATACTGGGCATGCGGTTGGTGATCACAGAGCCTGGATTCACGAAAGAATCTGCTGACTTCCATTCAGTATGATGATCCGTGTTACAATCTCGCTTATATTAAAAAATCCAGTTGTAAAACAAAAATTACATTATATGCATTAAATTGCTAAATCTTCTTGCTCTACGGTAATGGACTGTGCCAACGGCTCTCAATTTCACTTTAAGCAGACTTCGCACGCCTTAGTGAACATTATGGAGAGTTCTGAGATGTTCAGGTTTCCTAAGGATTTTTTCTTTAACCGTTATTTTGACAGGATTTGAATTCAGAACTTCCGAAGTCAGAGGATTTAGACATTACATGATTACATGATCAACGCTTCAAACAAACGGTTGCGGCGGTATTTTTAAAATATTCCATTGTGAATATTTTGTTACACATAAATACCTACATAACTACAATGGAGAATCATTGCATGGTGCGGAATATTAAGCGAATGGTTTTGTAACACACAGAATCCTCAATAGTAGATTCATGAATTATTCAATAACAGGTTGAAGGTATTGAAAATACACCATGTAGGTATGATAGAGAATTGCGCCCCACTTTTAACGATTTACTTTTAAGAGAAATATGTTTATACTTTAATTAAAACTTACAATTTTATAATATAAATCGTTGTATGTATTAAAACAAAATCGACATGTTGAGAGAATGGCTGATGAAAAAATGACGAAGAAGATGTACCTACAATGCGAATGTTGATGGACGCAGGTGCCGAGGGAGGCTAAGATTCACCTATTTTAATCAAATAGGCCAGACGCTGACTGATGGGGGAGTCAGAAGTCTCCGAAACCGGCGCGCATGTATGAAGAGAGTGATGAATGTAGAAGAAGCGCGGCAGGTCTGTATCGATTAAAATACTAGATAACTACATCACGTAATGTAAGCTATTCGTAGACAGATGAGTCAAACGTATCATTCGTTATGTTATTCTTCTCATGGAATAGGAAGAGAGCCTATTACCATGCTTTTTTTCCGACCCTTTTATCGTTCCACTGTTGGAACAAGTGTCTCCCTCTCGGAATTCGAGGGTTAAAGCCATAGTTTGCCACGCTGTCCAAGTGCGGGTTGGCAGACTTCACACGTCTTAGGGAACTACTTTTTTTTTGAGAACTGGAAGATGTGCAGGTTTCTTCACGATGATTTGAACCCGATGATTTTAACCTGGGCTCTCGGAGTGAGAGTTCGATTTCAAACTACTAGGCTATCACTACCGTACATCGGACACAAATATAAACTTCGTACTACTCCCGGAATATCAAGTTGGAAAATTCTGAAAAACGGATGACTTTATTGGCCATCCATAAAACTTCTCGCTATTTTCAAGTTGTTTTTAAAAGAAGTATGCTATGAAAACAATATCATTTAAACTAATAAATGTGAAGGAAAATTTTGGAATTTATTTTTTATCAATGAAACGGCTTGACCGAATAACTTCTAAATTTAATCAGATCTGTCTCGATGAACCATTTCACGGGTTTCCTTTGATTAATTGGCATTCGATATACCGGACGACAAAAATTTGTGTACACACACCTAAGGGCGGATATCAATCAGTAAATAATCAGAACTTATCATAAACAGTCATGCATTGTAACTTAATCAATTGAGCACGAAGTTAATTCAATAATCTGAATGAAACAACGTAGTACGTAGTGCCTGCCTAAAAAGAGTGTGCTATACCTAATTTGGGTCCATTCTGTTATAACAATCCAAATCACACTTGGACAGCGTGGCAGACATTGCAGGCACCCTGCACCCATTTTATTCTGGGAGGATACCCACGCCTAACAAGGACTAAATGACGAAAACAACAATGAAGTAAATGATCATATGACGAGTGATAGATGAACAGTCGAGAAAATATTTAGTAAAGCTAAATATTTAGTAAAGTAAATTAAAGGAATATTAGACTACCAAAATATGCGTGTAACCCATAGATGAGCGGTGAGACATCGTATAGAGAAGCTTGTAACACTCCGTCAATCACGACATGAAAATGAATGGGGTCAATGTAAGCGACTCGAATCGGATTCCATAAAATCAATCGAATGGAAGACATGACATATAACTACGTTGCGTAGAATACCGTGCGCTAAAGAAGCACGTAAAATAGCCACTTATAAATGCAATACTGATATTTTAAAATTGGAACATTTCAAAACTATTAAAATGCTGAAGGTGTGATAGGGAATTAATTCTACATCCTCCAAAATCGTTACGCTTATGTAAAGAAATTGATGAAGGTAGATAAATAATGTCAGATCTATAAGTGATATTTGGCACTGGTAGAATTTTTCACATCCTGCGAGGGATCTGGGGTGGTGGTGTAACAAAGAAATCACCGAAAGACAGTTGAATAGTCGAGTCGATGTAAAAATACCAACAATAAATACTTTATGAATCACCTATTTGTTGTATAATAATAATTTACTTCAACCATACAGCAATTAAGTGAAGCAACTAATGAACCAAAACAGACACACTTGATTTGTTCTTCTAATGTCGAGCGCAAATCTTATTAAGTCTTCCTCGAGCAACTGTCTCGTTGGTCGTGTTGGTTGCAAGCGCGACAGCCGATCGGAACGTCATGGGTTCAAATCCCGTGTCGGGCACTTTTGTTTTTCTAACTTAGATTTTCTAGTAGTGGTCCGGTTTATGGCAATAGACTCACCACCTATTCCATAGGGGGTCCTTAACGTAAGTGTTGTACGACATTCCTCTGCCTACCTCTTCGGAGATTACAGGTTGGGATATTACGTTACATTGTCTTTTGTTTTAATAACGTGATAAAACTTTCTCCATTGTCTCGTTGGTTGAGTGGATAGAAGCGCAACTGCTGAACGAAAATTTCTAGTACTAGCAAGCTATTGCCATACACTGGGTACAAATCGCGACACCGAGTCATTACTAGAAATTTCAATTAGAAAATCTAGTTTAAAATCCAATAGTACCCGACTCGTTATCGAACCCAGGACTTCTTGTTCAGAGGTTCCACTTGCAAACAATACATAGAGATCGTCTTTTGTTTCAATGAAGACAGTAAACTACTTATTACAACTCTTAATAAAACCACAAGGTTTTGAATCCTCAGTTTGACATAAATCGTATTGAATTGCAAACAATGAGGCTAGGATAGACTTATGGAGATATAAATATAAAATGAATTCTCGAGCGGGTTTTAGCGAATGGCTCACCTACATTTCCAAGAGAAACCATTGTATTAGATTTTATAGCGTCTTCAACAGAATGCAATCTCGTTTTTTATTTCCTTTTGTATTACTGTATGTACTTTTGACGTTAGGTAGATAGTTATGAAATACATGAAATAACATCACGCCTATTTTACAGCGGACGGGCAAATAAGGGAGTGCAGCAATCTTCCGTAAATCACCAATTATGTAATATGTTTCACAATGGAGTATGTGAGACTATTATTTAAAAGATAGCTATCAAACTAAGTCTATATAAAATTAATGCGTTACATGTATTGCGAGGTACTGCTTGAAGACAAAAGATACCAAGAGGGGTTTATTGCGCTAAAATATACCCTTTAAGAGATGAGGAAGTATTGGGTTTTGTAGAGCTACTTTTTGAGTTACTGAAACTTGGACATTCTCTATGCAAACTTTAAGTTACTGAAGTTTTTGAAACTTTCACACTCTGTGTGCAGATCAAGTTAATCTTTAAATTTTAAAATGATCACGGTTTGTAAAGACAAAAACCCTTACAAAATTCTGCAACTACACAGCTGGCTCGGGTTGTGAGGGCTTCCTCGGAAATTTCCTTTATTTACACGGTACAATAATTTGTATACACAAAACGTTTGGACAATATAAAAAAAAATCCATCATCAGATGTTGCACTCGAAGATAAATTGATTTCTATGGATTCAGTGTGTGCTCGTTGATGGCATAAATAAGGCTATCAATGGAGAAAAATGTTATTATCTCACCACCTATTCTAAGTTAGACGTAAACGTAACTGGTAAAACGGAGTGTTTTGGATCCTCTATCTATGTATCTCTTCGAGGATAGAACTTTTTACGGGATTATAATTTTTTTAATAGCAATCGGCTTATCTTTGGGTAGTCACATCTGATAGTAAGAGAGATATATGTGAGATGCGGCCAGGATGTAGCGAGCTTACCAAGAAAGCCTATTCACTCTTGGTTGAACATACCACAAATACGTATATTCACAGCCTCGAAAACAAAATCGATCAAAAAGCGCGGAGGAGCGCAGAGCAAAGAAAACTGCCTCGACTCGTTTTCCAGTATGATTGATTACAAGATTTTGATCGTTTATACAATATTCATGAGCTAGTGATTCACCAAATTTCGATAACTACGTTATGAAATAAAGACAGAATATGCTGTGTTTTTTCTTATCGTTTTATTTGTACATTTTATTACTTTGACATGCGTGCGTGTGTTTGTGACTTTTCTGTGTGTATGTATTCTTTGTCTTTTTCTATGTCCATTTTGTTTGTTTATATGTACATTGTTGTCCAGTATATTAAATAGGAAACGTGAAAATAGTTGAAAGTAGGGCAAAATAGTCTTTCACGTAAGATTTTTTTATTCTTTAATGATAATGAGACAAATGTAACTGTATTATAACAACATCATTATGATCATTATAACCCTTTTTACTTTCCACTCTTGAACGCAGATCTTCTCTTAAATTAAGATGTGAGAAGGATAAAACTTATAGTCTAATTTTTTGTACAGTCATAATATTTCTAACGTCAGCCATTTTGTATGATTGTACTTCGATTCTTTTTTTATATCTGTGGTTTTCATGATTTCCTAATGTCAAATGTCTGCTAGGCTAACGGTACCTAATCATACAGCCGTGTTAACTGAAAATTAATTTTTAATATTACAACGACAATATGGGTTACAATATTATTACAGTGACTACATTAATATATTCTTAGACATTCTCTACATACAGATGACGGATATACGTTACATTACTTAATTTTATATACTCGTATATTATTATAATATTTTTTGTTTAAATAGAATTTATTTAATTACTTTCTTGTCTCACATTTTTGTCATAATTAATTACAAAGACGATGTTAGCCAGCACTTAGCTTTCTCTTCTGCTTCTGATGTGTCAAGTTAATGTGAACTTTTATTTTCAAAGCATTCTTTAAAGCCTATCACATTAAAATATATTATGTTCTCTGTCTAAATATTTTATTGGTCTTCATTTTAACTTTCAAAGTATTTCGGTTCTTATCCTAACACGAATGAATACCTCTTTCAATTGCAAATATAGAGGGTGTTCGTTTTTAAGAGTCTGCGCATTTTCTAACTGAAAAGTCTAGAGGGCTTATTACGAGAGAAGTGAAGGCAAAATCTAAATATAAACCAGATCCCGAGTGTAAAAGCAAGCGTATAAAATATATATCGGCAGGAAATTGCAGCAATAAGACGTTTCAAGATGCTTCGACAACGCCATATCTATAATTCAATGCAAAGTCGTGATCCACCTAGTATATGGAAATTTTTGAGGTTTTAACGATACGGGTAATCTCGGGAAATCTCCGTATGAAACGATTCAATCTTGGTGATCAAAATCAATCTCTTTCTCGTCGTGCATTTATAAAGATTCTATATATAAATCATTACAATTGGCCCGTACTTGGTCAGCGTGGCATACTTTGGCCTTCGTCAGCCATTCACGATCCGTTTCCAAGAGTAAAACGACAAAAAGAGTTAAAAATCACGATGAACAGCGCTGAACAATGGAAACGCACTTGGAAAGTTACCACGCATCCATCAGAAACTTTTTATAAAAGCTAATGCATTAAACTAAGGACGGATTAAGGTCTATATATAACCCAACATATTTTATTCATTATCCCATGCGCGACCAGATCAAGTTTACAAGTACAAACATTTCTCAAATAACTTGTCTGTTAAAAGCAAAATTAAATTATAGAACAATTTCGCCCTTCAGATCAGTTTGATTGGCACTCTCCGCCCACATTCCATTCCATTCAAGATTCTTTAACAAATATAAGATGTAGCTTGGTCTTTATGTTTCTCTTCCAAGTCGCCATCTAATCCAATTACAATCAATGTAATCTCGTCTATATCTTATAATAGTCAGTTACCTCATTGGTTATTTATTTATTTGGTAATCCAATAGCTTTAACTATAATAAATTAGTCTAATTTAATTAAAATAATAAGGCTAAAACGGAGTAGGTACACTAATAGTGTTTTTAGTCGACATTTTTAATATTTAATAATAAAGTGTGCGTGTGAAAAAATTGCTTATATTTTCTAACCAATGATGAATATCAGAAGCTGATAAAAGAGAAAAAGGTGGTGGGGGTGATGATCCTCAACAACGAACACGACGAGTTTAGGCGAAGAAAGAATATTAATGAGGGTGAGTGCTATTTCACTGTAGAATTCTTAGGTGGAAGTGACGTCATTATAATAAGTTTTTGTGCTTTTGTTATTCACAAAATTGCACTGTCGTACACTTGCTGGACAAAAGTATGAGTTGGTTACATTTTATAACTACTATACTAATGTATAATGATATAAATAATACACAAAAACTTATCATCTTGTCATTCTTCTGCCCACAGAAGTCTCTTCTCAAGATGATAATTGTTTAAGCTATAATCTGCTACGCTGTCCAAGTGCGAATTAATGGAGTTCAAACGCCTTGGACAACATTACGGCTGGTAACTTTCTTCTCTATATATTTTTCCTCACCGTTACAGCAAATGACAATTTATCTTAAAGGCATACAAAACTCTAAATAAAACTATGCGCGTCTGGATTTCAATAAAAAACCCCGAAGCGGGAGACTGAATGATAAAACCTATCGCTGAATAGATAAAACAATATACTTTAACATTCGGACACAATGACACAATACCTACATACCACATTTTCATTTCTGAAAAAAAAAAAAACCAAACAGAACTTGTGACATTCGTAATGACGTTGTCGCTTGGTAAAGACGTTAATTGGTTTGTCCGCGATTTTTGTGTGTTTTTCAGACTTTGAACCGAAACTATGTCACTGTGACATTGTCGTGTATGTCACGTTCAGAACCGATAGGCTCCATACGTCAGAAACAATACTTGTATGTAAATACTTTAACCCCTTTTTACGTCAATTTATGTCCCTTTTTTATATTGTTAGGAACTTCAATATAAATTTAGGGCATCTAGATTTTTTCGAAATAACTGAATTGAAATTGAAACGTGACAATGCACTACACTCCTCTGCCTATCTTTTCGGGCATAACAGGTGTGATGTTACGTTACCTTATACAAAAAAAAGTAACATCAAGCCTGTATATAAATTATAAATAAATGAATAGTTAACATATTTAACATCACAGTATACAAATGAAATGAATAATTATGAAAAAAAAACATGTTCAATAAAAATAATTAACATAATAATAATTCAATAAACGTTTTAAGTTTAAATATCACTTGCCATAACGGTGAAGGAAAACATCTTGAGGAAACCTGCACATCTTAGAGTTCATAAAAAAAAAATGTTTTCTAAGACGTGTGAAGTTTGCCAACCCGCACTTGGCCAGCGTGGCAGACTATGGCCTTGCCCCTCTCGTCCTGAGAGGAGACCCATGTTCCAGCAGTGGAACATTAAAGGGTCGATAGTTCGTTTTTTTTACTCACATAATAACACTCTATTCCACCCGCACGCACCCTTCGAAAATACAAACACACAAACACACACACACACACACACACACACACAAACACTCAAATACACACATCCACACACGCTTTCAGGCACAAAAATTTTAGCATGCGTACACCTTCGATTTTTTTTAAATTTATTTTATAACTTAGTCAGTTGTCGACTCTTGTTGTCCATGTTTTATTTCGATAAAATTCATATGTACGAGTAGCAATCCACGAGACAGGCCCTTCGCCCAGTGCGGAAGCTAAAAGTAAATGATTTCCTCACGTATGAACCTAATATTTTCAATGCTTATTTCAAGTGTACAATAAATTGTAACAAGGAAATGTAACGTACATACCTGTGATTAAAAATAATTTCTACAATAAAATAAAATAATATAAATATAATAAAATAATATAAAATAAAAATAAAATAATCTAGTACAATACTTATCTGTGATTAAACTTCAGTATGGCGTGTCACAGCTTTGATACATGGTGACTTGGTGCGATTACTGTTGGCTTATGGGTCAGTGACCTTGATTGCGGAATCCACTCCCCGGGGGTTCGATTCTCTCCAAGTCAAAAATTTATTTACCTTGTGTAACTCTATCTTTGTTCAATATTTTTTATATAGATATTTCGAAATCATTGTATTTTGAATTTCATGTCAACCTAATAATACCTTTCCCAAGACCGAGATACTCGTAGAACCCGAAACCTCTGGCTCGCATACAACCACAACACCAACAAGATCATCAATATTTTATAAATAAACATAATAAATACCTTACGCATGAAGAATAATGTTAAAATGTGTATTTTAATTTTATTTCACGAAATTTAATGCCGCTATAATTAATAATCGCTTAAGAGCAACTTGTAAAATACGACTTCAAGTTATCTACGGCTTGGAATTGCTCTTGTTTCGAAACAAATTCTAAAGGATTATATGAGAAAGTTTTGGAGTAAGGCAGATTATTGCTTCGTAATGTTCCTCATAATTCTTTCATGAATGGCCCTAATTTATAGTTGCCAGATATTAAGTTGAGGCCGTGCCAAGCGCAACAGTTATCTGTTGCTTTTCCTTTATATGGTGTTTTATTATGGTAAACTTTCCCCTTGGAGTTTATTCTGACGCTTGAAAGTCGAAGTGAACAAGCACCTCTTTTATTTTAATTGTTTAATAAATATAAATAAACAAACACTCTCTTATAGATAATATTCATATTTATAATATAGTAAAAAATATTTTTGGAGAATAACGTTCAAAAGCCAACAAATGTATAAAACATCTAATAAAATATAAGCTATAATAAGTACCTGATTTATTTTAAAAACAATTTATAACATTATATGTTAAAACTAGAAATAACGCAACTAGAACACAATGAAACGCGTTTGTCCAAACGTTGCAATTTTCTTAAAACGTCCGGACTGTTATATCTAGCGAGCTCTCTCAGCGTTCGCCAGTGTTTGTCCCTAGCTCCGCGTAGACACCCGCGTAGCGCTCGACAGTGCTACGAGCTCGCGAGGCTACGCGTGCTTTGTTCAAAGCTTTGCTTTCCGCTTTTACCGAGTGCCGTGAATAAAGTTGAATAATTCCCAGTGCAGTGAAAACGTACTTTGACTAAAATGAACTTTTCTTTGTAAAATTGTATTCCATGTAAAAGTTGTCGCGTTTAGTGTGCTACGGGGAATACTTGCATGAATTTAGGTTATGTAACGTGTACATGTTAATTAATTAATAAAAGTATATTTACTTAAGGTAAGGGTAGTAGAGCTAGAAAAAAAAACCGACCTACGTATTTTATGTATTTTATGATTAAACGAATTTATTTAATATTATATCGCAGCAATGCGGAAGTTCTTTTATTTTGATACGAGCTTTGAAAAACTTTTGAAATACGCTTTTTTTACGCTTGATTGATGATCAAGCGTAAAATTTCGATAATTAATATGATACTGCTAGACCGATGTAATATATGTTAATTTATTGTAAAATAAGTCCCACTATAACATTTATTGTACCGCTTCAAAATCATAATATAATCTGCGAAACATTTTAAAAAATTAATTACATCATTGCTCATATACGATATGATACTTGTCCTCGTAATCACAAAAATAAATTGTAAATATTAATCGTTACAAAATATAACTCATTCTCCTTATTATAATATACAATTACATTGGTAACATATATGCACGCGTGCACTACTTAAAAATCAAATTATTCGTGGTTTTTTCAGTTGTCATGTTCGTGACAGAAGGTCGTTTGCGGTGAAATTTTTCTTCGTTTGCAATGAAATTATTCTATCTATATGTAATATCTAATATTGCCACATAGTAGGAAACTTATGTAGTGAAATATTATTATACCATTACGCCGGGTCGTTTACGGAGTAGGCAGAGAGCTAAATATCTCTATCCATATAGGGGTCTTGTTTTAAACATGTACTATACGTATTATAATAGCGCTTTAAAAATCCATAAGACATTTTTTTATAAGCATAGAAAAAATAACACTTCGTCCTTGTTATTGCCTGGTAGCGACTAAGGAGCATTTTTACGGAGTGTCATAGCTGCCTCATTGGGTTTTGGTAAAGTTAAAGATTGCTGACCAATTTGTAGACGACTGCAGGTTCTTAAAGCAACCGATAATGTACTTAAAGAACGATTTTTGCACCATGCACATATGTATCTAGACTCCGAGCTACTACTAGAAAAAAGGTACAAAATTCCAATAATGCCAAATCCGAGATTTCAACCCAAGACATCGCGATTAGCAGTCGCCCTTGCAACCTTGCAACAAACACAACTAACGAAACAGTCAATGTGTATTAAATAGCATAAATACAAAAATTGTATTGTATACGTAATAAAGTATTGTCTTTAAAATACAGATCATAGATTTTTTAAGACTAAAAAAAAATACGCAAGAATTTCCGCACGTTTTCTCAAATAATGAAATTGCTAATTTACGATGGCGAGATAGATCCCTTCTTTATTTCAGAGGTTAACGTTAAGCTGAGTCTCTAAGCAGTAAAACCGTAGCATTAGATGAGATTTCCTTATGAGATACTTAGTACAAACTCCATACTTGTTGAATTTGTGTTGATGACAAAGACCAGACCAATGCTTAACAAATTATGGTCAAATATACGTTATCTGCCATAGCCAGGTATATGGTGAGAATATATGACATTTTTAACATTAAGTTCAGCGAAACATTTGTGTCCACTTTTACAATCTTGTCAGCTTTCACATTTATATCAGTTGGTGTTACGACACAGCGGACCTATTTAAATAAAACTTAGAATACCATACAAGGGCGTCTAAAATACTTTATTGTAAATTAATGAACATCACACACAATTTATTTAAGTACAACAATAAGCAAATACACAACGAAACTAGGCGTAATTACGTTTTTTATTATATAATTTTATTTTGCCCCTATAATATTCGAAAAAAGCCGCAAAATATTTGAGGACGAATCCTAAAATCGTTTTCTATATAAACGCACCCTACCCCATTCGTTTCGATGCTGATAACTAATTCCATTCGTATTACATTGGGCTCGCCCGACCTTCAAACATTTGCGAGACCTCTCCTTGGAATCCATTTACTTAAACTGTTTTTATTCGCACTCGTAAATTCTCGTACGTTTTGAGATGAGTTGACAATTGGTGGAGACTTCAATCTATAACGAATTAATGGTGTGTCTTTATATGTGTGTGACAAATAGGTTAGACGTATTTTTACTGCTAAGGGATCTCTGTATTCCACCCTGTTTCCTAATGTCTCCGACAAAGGTATTGTAATTTTTTATAACGAAAGAAATTGCCTATTTAATGTGACTTCTAAAACATTGTAACGATTGGAAATTTTAACATGAATTGCTTTAAAGTACGCTTGCTTTTTTATTAGTTAAAATGTCTAACATAAAATTGTAAATTTGAGTTATGCAATTACTATAGCTAAGTTAGGTTCACCCTTTTAGATGAGAATAAAGTGGCTCGGAGTCTGGATTTGGGCCCGGTATATGGCAATAAATGCTATATACGGCTATGGTGTAAACGTAAATGGCGAAACGTGGTAGTGTGTTACACTCCTCTGCCTGCCCCTTCGGGGATTACAGGCGTGACGTTACGTTTATCTATTTTTACGTTTCATTACACTTGTAATTCTATAATGAAACATATGTTGTAATCAAAAACCCATAAAATCCATAGTTGGGTAATGTTATCGGAGCTCGTGATGTCCTATTTTCTTTTCCACATATTTCGATTTTTTATATGAATAATAACTTTGTGACTGCCTCGTTGGTCGTGTTGGTTGCGAGTGCGATTTACGAATGGGAGGTCCTTTTTCAGGTTCTTGATATATGTATGTTTTAAGTTTTTTTTTTTTCTGTTCGATCACCATAAATAAAGTAATGAATTAAATAAATATATCTTATATCTTAAACGTTCATTGTCGTTTCATAAAAAAAAACTTGTTGTTCTATTTCCGCTGCATATTTCCCAGTTTTAAGTTTATTTACATCAGGATTCGAACTCAAAATTTATTCCGTTCATAACAATAGAAGTATAATTGGAAAATGTCAAAATGGCTGACAACCCACAGGCAATTATAACAAACGAGTACTTGAACACCATTCTCTATGCATATTTCATTGCAATGTCATCTACGTTCCGTGCATCACTAGTCACGAAATCTAAAACCCACTCGAATATTGCACCTTCCTAACATGAAACCCCGATTAATTTAAATACAGTACCTCAACAAAGATTGAATAAATGACCCATATTATCTATATTCCGCCTTTTAGATCTCTGACATTTTATTTTTAGCAAGGGTCACACAGGTTGCTATTAATTAAGCTATATTTTTCTAATTATTTCGAAAGTAATATGTTGACATTGCATTCATATGTAGAGATTGCTTGCTTTTTGATTGACCCAGTCCAGTGGTCAGTGGCAATATATGTGACACACAAGACGAATATTAGTGTAACATTTTGTATTTCTCTGACTGGGTGAAAAATTATCCATATAAGCACGTATTTAGACACGTACACATGTAATTTATCAGTTGTCTCGCTCGGCACAATAAAACAGGCTCTGTCCGATTTGGTATTATATGGTCGCGTGGGAATTCTCCCAAGTTGTTATTAACGTAGCATGTATTTATGCGTGTAATTTTTATGCCTATAAATGTGGTGCCATATTACCGTTGTAAAATAAATGAAAATAAAACATTTGTAAAGGAATGAACATTTACAAATTTAATGATTAATAACGTTTTAAAACATTTTGTAATGACAATGAAGCAGTGCTACATTGTGATTACAAATTATTTATATAT
>DWFO01001098.1:0-16956 GCA_018246595.1 Mimoniades nurscia nurscia | reverse complement strand
TATATATAAACATGGCTATATTTATTTTATCTTTCACACACAGACACAGAACAAATACCTGTGATCATCACACAAATATTTATTCTGGGTGGGAATCGAACCCACGACCCCCGGCGCAACAGTTAGGTCACTAACCACTGCACCAAAACGGGCCGGATTACGACTTCCATTATACCTAGGTACTAAGGACTAAATAAACTACAAATAAATGAGTAAAAAATTAAACCAGCTATTTGAAATAGGTAAACAAGTGAACAATATTGAAAAGAAACATTTAATAAAATCATACAATACAATCAATACAATCAATACAAATACAATCATACAATACAATCATACAATAAATGTAATAGAAAAAAAAAGGAATAAAGAAAAGTAATATTAGGAACAATTTCAATTATTACGAGAAATCGAACAGTGTTTTTAATTATAATAACTAATATCATATTCAAAAAACAATATTCAAGTTTATTATTAAAATATACATACATATTTATAGCAACATCACCTCAGTAACTATATTGTGTCAAACCTTTCCAAGTAATTATTTACGCTTTGAAATAAGTGGAATTTCCCAACATATAGACATCGAGTTAGTCTTTTAAGAACAGTGATTCAATGGCGAATGAAATAGTGATCGAGTCAGAGAGTCGAATAATAATTGAGTCTCCAATAGAAACCTCGAAACAACACCATCGTTGTACTACGGTTTAACTTAATGGCTTGCCACTCGTGAACATCACAGTATTAAAATTAATAGTCGGCTGTTCAGTTCGCCAATGGATCACCCCCTCATTCCGAAACACGAGGAATGCTGCCGATCTTAGTTTCCTCTCGTGAATAACAACGAGGGCCGGATTTTTAACATTTTCTCACTCTTCCCGCTGTCCCCGAAGACATAAGTATTCCGAACGTTTGGGTATTGAGATGCAAAAAAACGTAGCCCGAGTAGTTTGTAATATGTACATGTCTAGAGTTTCAGCATCAGAGAGTTTTATTCAATGCCTACGCTATAATATCATACTTTTGGTTGAAAGGGAACGAAATATAGCAACGAGGACAGGACACGATGGCGCTCTTTGCGGGATGCATATGTCCAACAGTGGACTAAGATAGACTGATGATAGTGTTGATGAAATATTATATACTTTAAATAGCGATGAGCTATGAAGTTATTTGTCCTCATCACGAGAAAAGACATTATGGTCAATAGTGGAGTAAAGGGAGTTGATGATATCATTACTATGATTTGTATCTGATTAGCAATCGGTGATAGGAGTAACAAAACCATTGAAATAAGAAAATCCATCTATATTTTCTTCGAATTACCAAGCATTACCTAGCCGGGAACAGAGTTGTCCCATTTGAGGATGGATTATTGCGCGATGTATTGCAATAAGCTCAACCCCTATACCGTGGGACTTATAACAAATGTTACATGCGTGTACTGCACAAATCTGCCTACGCATTTGAGAAGACACAGCCGTGATGTTGCGTTTATGTATTTTATATCTAAGAATTTACAAGTTGAATTTTATTCGTTGCCTTGTATTCGCGGGCAAACAAAGCCCTTTATACCCGGGCCATCGCAGGCGCGCGAGCGTGGCGTAGCACGAGAAAATAAAACGTGTTTGTTTTCGGCTGACAGCGCTTATCATCCTTTTTTCCGTTAAATCCTGCGTCAGCTGTCATTTCGTGACGCGAAATAAAAATCATAGACTCCTTAATGCCGAAAACGTCTCAAACGGTATATACACGTAATGTGTAATACATATTAATTTTCGATTTTATTGCATTAAATTGTATTTATCCTTTATTGTTATTTAAAGGTCAACTCAGGTGATAATGGAAAGTAGGGGTAAGTTAATGATTCTTTAAATTAAAGATTTATTTATTTTATTTAGAAAATACGTATATAATTTATAATCATAGTTTTTTTTTTAAATCAAGAATTATTAAATAGTAGGAAAGGATTTATTGCTTTATGATAAGTGGCCCGAGTGGACTATGCTCTGAATGAACCATTTATGTCTAACCTACTGGAAGTCTAATCAATATTAATTACAATATATACGAGTAAGTAAATATTTAAAGTAACTTGAGTGACTTACTATGATCATGTTTTGATTAGAAAGTTTTGTCCGGCTTAAAAACCTATAACCAAATTTAGGGCCATTTGCACTGAGATATTAAACCATGATAACGTAGGTACTAATCATTAACATGGTGTATATCTGATGACAATAATTAATAATAATGGTGTATATCTAATGATAATAATTACCAAAGGAGTGCGTGAAAGAAGCCTCCCGAGCGGCGACTGTGTCTGATTAAGTACGAACATACCTTGCCTAACGCACCCTGGACATTGCGACCAATAATTTCACCACGATGACTGATCGCTCACGATCACTTATCGACTCGAACAATGTAATCACCAAAAATAATTTCCAAGGCGTGTGGAGTCCGACAATACGCACTTTTCCAGCGTGTAAGACCCTTGACTCTCTAATTCTGGGCGGAGATCCGTTTCCAGCAGTGGAAATACAAAAAATAGGAAAGATGATAAAGACAAATATGTTTTAAAATTCCGATGTACGTCTCAAAAAAAGACGCCAAACTTTGCAAAACCTTCATTGTTAGGATAAAAAACAAGTTATCATATGTTGCACGACCTTAGCAGTTTAAGTAATAATTATACCACAAATTATTCGAAGAGACCGTTTCATTCGTAACACGTCAAACATATTACAATTCGCTTTTAAAATAGTAGCAATACGATTCAAATTTGAACAAAAAGATACTATTAAAGTGCAGACAGTACCAATGATATCCAGGACAACAACACAATCGTCCAGTTTATGAAGAGCTCTCAAATTATGCGTCTTTACCCGTTATACTTCTACTCAAGTTAGGTGACAGCGGAAGGGTGGGTCAAACAGGAGTGGTGATTGTGTGCCACCCGTAGCGCCCGCACAGCTTGATCGCTTACAATGCTTACAATGATGAGCCTCGAACAAAAATATGAGAAGCATTAAACTGGTTCGAAAACTTTGCAATTGAATTTTTAAAACATTAAAACTGGATTATTAAAAAAAAAAATTAGTAGCGGTTTCTCATTACCTCAAAGGAGAGGAAAGGTCGTGTTCTTAGATATTTAAACAATGCCATATTAATATCTGTAAATATTCTTTTCAAAATGTAGACACGATTGCTTAAAACATAATGCTGTAACTGTAAAACTAATTGCGTTTACGTAAATAACGTTTAAAACTTTAGTTATAACAAAATGCAAATCATTGGCTAAACAGAAACTTTGATACAGTAATATGATACAGTACCAGGGCAATAAAGTTAGCAACGAACCAATGATATGATGACAATTAAAATCAATTCTTGAATTTTTAAAGTATGCCATGAGTATGTAAGAATACAAGGAAAGAAAAGTGTCGAACTGTTCTGGCAGGCCACGCCATCTACCGACGCTAGTCACGCTACCAGACCCCTACAAAGGACAAACAATCTTGAAGCAAGAATATGAATTGATTCCATAATCATGTCCTGTGATTAATACGTTTTAATTTTCGTGTCAGTTTTTCATGTTCCATAAGTAGTACCTACTTGACGTACTTTGCCATCTGATGAGAAATGATCGATACACATTTGAATAAGGTTAACTAAGTTTAAGGAGCCTGGCGTGTTGACATACTAATTCAACGCAAAACATTATAAAGCCCTCTACTGCTGTGTAAATGTAACGGTTAGGTTTCTGTAAACAAATCTTGAGCATAAAGTACCTAATTGATATGGTCTTTCTATTTATTAAAAGTGTAAATGTTGCGACAGTGAAATTTTTATCCCATTAACACAATGGTCATCAACATTTTAAATTGAAAAGTCTTATAAATTCGTTATCGAAGAAGACTCCAATGGTAACGAACCGAAATACAAATGGAAGCGAAGAAACAATCGACTCGTTACCTAGAATAGCGAATGAATTATTACATTTTTAATGCAGCCCTATCAGTGAGGTGCCCAATGCACTGTAATACACCTTTGTGGTTTGCCACACATGACATGTCGACCGACTTTACGAATGTCATTTAAATTCACTTTTATCTATACGGAATTGTTATTAGTTGTTTGTCTTTGAATATTTGTTTCGAGAATATTTTATACCATAACACCATTGTATCCCTCATACATTTAAGCTAATTTCGAATGTAAATAGTTATTTACAAACAATTATTGTAAGAATGTAAACTATATTGGAATGGTTGAGAGAAGTTTTAAGTGCTTCTTGTTGGTTGTTAGCCAAGTTTTACTTTAGTCGGCAAATCGTTGAACACTTGGAGGGCTAGTTTAATTTTTATTTTGCAACACATCTTAAACAACTATGTATATATTAACATATATTTTGGTACAAATAAACCGCTCTGAAAAAAACCCAATATTTAAAACAAATAACATAAGTTTTTTTTTTAATTAAAAATTTAGAAATCAGCATTAGTTGTATTGCATGACAGTTTTAATATCAAAGCAAATTAATAGTTTTCACTCTTACTTCATTTCTAAGTAACGATTTAGTCAAGTTTGGATCTATGTATGATTCATACAGTATATACGAGTATAATGTGAGATAGATCCGGGCTGCCAGACCCTAGCTCAAGGTTGGAGCCTAGAGTACTTATGTCGTAACAAGATATGAACTGCCTCATTAGGCTGCACTGGCAGACCGCGGGCTCCGTTTCCAGGCGTCGCTGTTTTATAACCGCGATACAGCTACCCTAAACTTGACCACCTTGATTTTTACAAGCGTTCGTAGTGGCGTCCAACATTGTCATCGATAAAGAAATTTTGTATTCTATTAAATTACCATTATGATAAAACAAATTGTTTTATAAAATTGACTGCCTCGTTGGTCGTGTTTGTTGCAAGCGCGACTGCCGATCGCGAGGTCCCGTGTTCGATTCCCGGGTCGAACACTACAAAATTTTCTAATTTAGATTTTCTAGTAGTGGTTCGGAGTTTGGATATGTGCCCGACGCATGGCAATAGGCTCACCACCTATTCCATAGTGGGACGTAAACGTAACCGGTGAAACGTTGGAGTGTTCTCCTCTGCCTACCTCTTCGGGGATTACAGGCGTGAAGTTACGTTTTATTTTATAAGGTTTTACTAATCTTCGTGTTAACAAGTTAATTTTTACTTACAATAATGAAAATATTATGTGACCCTAAAAATTTTTAAGCAATAAATTGCCCGTTGAAACTTATCAAGGAAGTTTTGATTAATGACGCGAGATTTAAACTGGAGGCATTTAATGCGATTAGCGGTCCATTGGTACAGTTAAAGTAAACAAAATTCAGTTGTCATCTATCAATGAGGTCCACACGCGAACTCAGGCACGCGAAATTCAACTCCATAATTAATAAGGTGCGAACAAAATTAATAATGTATTATTATTTATTAGTCACGAACAATTTGAAACAATTTTATCGCCGTACAATTTAAAAATGGTACAACAGATTTGGTACAGTGATTGGCTAATTAGTGAGTTGGAGTTCCACGGCGGTCTGAAGTTCAAATCTCCGGTACGAATTTTGTAAATTTATAAAAAAAAGCAAATATTGATATATAAATCTCGCTGTAAGGGTATTGATAGGAAACTTGAACGTCTAAACTTAACCTACAAAATATCTACAGTAGGTACTTTTTCTTTGAAGTATGTGAAATCCACCAATAGGCTCTTATTCAGCGTAGCATTAATTTTCTGTTACTGAGTACAGACCTGTGACCAATAGTTCAAAGATAAAGTGATTGATGAAAAACAAAAATAATAAAAATAGACCTCAGCTATATGTGCGTTCATTGCTTCAAAAAAAATAATGAATGAATTTTCTACAAAATAATATACATTAGGTACCTGTTATATATATACATATGTAACATAACACAGCAAATGTATCGCTTTACTAGTGACGAGAAGGGATTGCATTTCAGTAACATACACGAATCCTGTGCTCGGCTTTTACTTCGGCAGGCGTACACCACACCGCAACAATGAATCTTCAAAGGTAGCCGTAACGGCGAGCGCTACATAATTTTATACATACTGAGCGCTGCGCATTTACATAGGTTACCGTATTGCGTCGCACGCCGAACGCCGAGCCCCGCACTATAGCCCGGCCATATAGCACAGCTGTCGAGAGAATAAATTTTAAATATACGCTCTATTCGGTATTGAAAAGCATTTTTTCATAAGTGTATCCCCATTCCGATGTCTGTGAACGACCTAGCCGTTATATCCTTACTAAAGTAACATTTTATTACACATTATGCGTTAGTTAAAACAGAAATGTTTTGCTTAGAACTCTTTGAATTATTGTTATATGTTAACTACATATAAATAAATAAAAAAAATATTTAATGATTGACTGCCCCGTTGGTCGTGTTGGTTGCAAGCGCGACTGCCGATCGGGATGTCCTGGATTCATTCTAATTTAGATTTTCTAGTAGTAGCTCGGAGTTTGGTTATGTGTTCGGTGCATAGCAATAGGCTGACCGCCTATGAAATAGTGGGATGTAAACGTAACTGGTGAACCGTGGGAGTGTGATACATACCTCTGCCTACCTCTTTGGGGATTACAGGCGGGATGTTATATTGTGACGTACCTAATGATTAAAAGTATTTTATTGCTACAATTCATTGACTAGCTATTGTATGTAGCGTTAACAAGCAACTAAATTAATGTGATATATTCATTGTTAAGCCCTAAAAGAATCTACGTAACTCCAATACTCGAGAAAGTTCCGTGAAATCAATGATAATGACATGTTTCTGTACGTAAAGTGAATTTTCAAGTCGAAACAATTTGTATATGCTATTGGCGTATTAAAAATATCACATCATACGAGTGATATATTACACAACTAATTGTCCGAGAGCCCCCCCACAGGAAATCACGTACGAAAATGTCACAGGATGCGGCACCACGCCCGCACCATCACATCGACTTATCTATATTCAGTCAATGTCCCAACTGGTCGTTCGTTCCTATAATTATGAGCGTCTTTAAGAATTACAATTCCGTTTAAGTATATTAAGATTTCTTAAAATATCAAAGACTTGGTAACTGCTTACTGACGACTGGAAACTTTTCCTGGAAGCACGGTATTGGTTTATTGTACGCTAATTCTATAGGTAGATCATAATCGAGATATTTAAAAATGTATATGTAATGTTGGGAAGAAACTTACATATGTAGTTGCTGTCTACTATAATACAAAGAGGTATCAATTCAGTGTTTACCTTCGTCTTCGTTACGAGTGATTTAAAATTACAATTTTTTTTACATTTTCAACAATTACTTATATCTGTATTATATTATATGTCCCTAACAGTAACTTATACTATAACTCATCTTCGTTAGGTTAGGTTTTTTTATTTATTTATCAGCATGTTGTCGAAAGCATTTGCGTCCTCGTAACTTTCTTGGCCGCTGTTAATACATAGTATAACCTTTTGGTTGCCAATATGATGACCTCAAAATTTACCCTTCTTGTGTTTGTAGCTCGTTATTATTTGAATCTTGTTATAATTATCTTTCTTCCATAGAGATATGACGTAACAATCATTTTTTGTACAATAGTCATGTTTATAAAACAATATCGAGACGTATTTTGCTTTTTTCTATTATTTCGCATTTATACACCTAAACAATAAACGAACTAAATCTTAGATCTGAAAAATACTTAGGTAACTGTTATTTTATTTATGCATACTTGTGTTTTTCTTTTACCATATATAACGTTGTCACTATTCAAATATCCATTGATATTTAGTTTCATTCTGTTCCTGTTATATATCCCAAACGTCCTCTACTCCTACTTCTAGATTGTAAAAGATTTGCATACATTTGTATAAAGCCGTTATATGAATTTCCTTATATTATTTGCCATGTTACTCATAATTCGTATTCGTTTGTAACTGAAAATAAATTGGAATCTTATTACAATATGGCTACTCATTAAGTGACTTATTTAAAGTTAATTTATTTTTATTACTGTCACATTACTGGCTGTGACTATTCTATAGATTTCTATTAATTGAAACTTCATTCTGCCTCTGTGGATAAAAAATACGAAATATAAAAACGTAAACTAAACAAAAGAAACTATAAAGCTATTAATCTTATTAAGTCAAGTCACTTACCCATCTACGTAAGGATAAATTGGATATATTATTATCACCGTTAAACTCGAAAGCCACACCTCCTTTATGTTGCCTAAGTTTATGCTTTACCTCCCACGAGAAACAAAGAAAGTTACACGATCTATCCATCCATTTATGCTATATCGCACCACCTTAACCGCTACACACTGCATTTCCGTTTTTGGCCACGTGCCAGCGGCAGCACTGGCGCCGATAGCTCAAAGAATATAAGGAAATAAGAGTATTTAAAAAGAGAAAAGCTCTTTCACGTTGAGCGATTTCGCACGAACATAGATCATCAGAATGAGCTAGAAGCTAATAGGTTTTCAAAATTTATTCCTCCAATTTGCTAATTGGATTTTGTTAGGTTCTTACTAACGGCCGGCAGAAGAAATTTCCAGCCAAAGAATTTTCCAGTGCTATTTTAAATGAATTTACTTCCATATAATTCGTACTTTTTTCTACAGAATTATGAAAAACAGCTTCACCTCCAGGCTGCTCATTAGTAAGCGATAACTTGAGAATGTTGCCGCGATTGCTTCGTACAGTTTAGCAACAGTAAGGGCGAACCAATGCTTTGCCAAAGTTATAAATATTATTTTTATTTCATGGAAGTAATATTGGTTAATTGTAAAATTAACGTACGTAAACACTAAGTTGTGTATATGTAGCAAATATAGTATATATGTATAGTATATATAGTAGCAAGTATATGTAGCAAATTAGCTCATCCTCTAACACTGCAGAAGTACAATCATAAGTTACAGAAAATAAACTTCTGAGATCATTTCACACATACATACCTTTTATTTCCTGAAGTTGAACAGGAATTATTAGTTCTACGTCCGTGAATGGTACAAAACATCGGACTTCGAAAAATAATAGCAAGAATCATTGGCAGCTACTATCCATATATCATAATATATTCAGATAACAATCTGTCCTGTTACTAAATCTTCAGAATATTCCCATATTTCAGCAGGATCGGTCGACACAGAACATTTACCACGGGAATGGGACATTACCTGACTCTTGTACGTTTTGATATATGGTTCTAATATGCAATTGTGGCTTTGTTTTATAGTACACGCAATTCCACTTTAAATTTCAGCAGCTAGACGCAACTTATTTTCATTAAAGTATGCTATGTATAATTTATTTTATTTTAATATAAAATTCAACTTACACCTGGGTATTTTATTAAAATAGTCAAGAAACATAGAAAGTGTAGTCTTATAAATTTTAGACGCGCTTAACGAAAATTTTCGTTTCCCAGTGTGGCAAATATTACGAATCATCAATTGGATTTTATTAGTCATATAATACATACATTTTCCTGTCATCTAAACTTACATGTATATTTATTTGTATATAGCGTGTGTTTATCTTAGCTTGATGAAGTGTAACTCAAACATTGACATCACCGCCTTCTGATTCCTTTCTGCGTTCAGTCTGAAATATCCATATCCATCTCGTAACTTCGAACATCATCATCATAATCCTGTTCCCGTCTACTGTCGGATATGTTTGCTTCAAGCGTGCCGTTAAGCTCGTCTTCGGGTCTTCGTGTCCAACCGCTTCCAGCCACTTGCTTGAATACAAAACCGCAATGCCTTCCTGTACGTTATCTTTTATTTCGCACTGCAAACGAACAGCGGGAAGCCGCTAGATTAGGCGAAAGGAATTTGCCTGCCGCTGTGTTTGTACCGTTTATAGCACCAACAGACGTGACAACGACGTAATGTTATCTTTGCGAAAGATAAGATGTAGCACTTGATAACGTTAGAAGTTGGCGCGGTGTGAAGGCTCTACATGTTAATTACGTAACACATTTGTATACGTAACAAGTATTGTCGTTCACGCTTATAATATATAAATTAAATTAAGCAAATTCTAAAATTAAAAACTGCAAAATGTAAAGAAAATTGCACTGCGGCAGTCCCGGCAGAAGTGAAAACTAATTGCTTTAATTATCAGTATAAAAGTACTATCATTTATGTAGTAAAATATAATATTCATTTATTGCGATATTGTACAAAAACATGACAACCGTTCGTCACCCGTCAACTCCATCTTACGAATTTTCCTTCAGATTACTTGTCCTGATGCGAGTTTAAAATTTTTTTGCCATCACCAAAAGAGCACAACGCCATTAAAGAAATTTTCACTTCAAAAAACAATTTTATGTGACATCGTGTAGGTAATATGAATAGTACCTACCTATATTATAAGTAAATAAACATTGATACATACATTTGTGACCAGATTGTAATTGGATATAAATTTTATACAATACAGATTATGATTGATGCTTTACGTACATAACTGGGTTGATACGGGTTCAAATCTGAATGCGTTGGAATTCTACAACTTACTACGCAACTTTTGTTTAAGGTTGTTCATTAAAAAAGGGTTTATGTTTAAACGTTTCCCAAATTTAATGGAAACTGACGACAAACGATGTTTCTTTGGGCCCTTTTTTACGAGTTTGCGTAATTGTTAACTTTAATCTTATGTTTTTAATTACATTTATCACCAATTGGACTGTTATACGCCGACATTACTAGCTGACAATTGCCACTGCTTCGCTATGTTTCGCTCGTTTTCTAATACGGCCCACCCTTACCTAAGCAATCCTCGGGGAGTTCTAACCAAGTGGGATCATTTCGTTAGCTCGTAAAATTGGTGAACATTTACTAAAAGTAGCATCCACTTTGCTTCTCTCGCTCTTCTTTTGTTTTAAGGGTGAGATAATTATTTTGGTACATAATATTCAAATGCTTAGGATAATGTTTAAAGATGCGTTTAAAGAGAATAATTGTGACCGGCTTGTAGGAGAAATTTTGAAATGATTAAAGACTTTGTCTAAGCGATCAAGCATTATTACTTTATAAGAGGAGCCCGAATATGTCCAAGAAAATCCACAGGGTGGTACAAGTGTATATCTGTTGGTATGTTTGTAGGTACGTAGATACATAATATATAGACAATATACAATCCTTCCATACGTGATTTACAGATTATAACAAACTTGAGAAGAAGCCAAGGCTGAATATATGCTAAGCTATACTTATATATAAACGTAACATGTACGAGTAGGTACTATGACCGCGACTTATGCAAGCATTCCGGAACTAGCGAGAGGCACAGTTTCCACAACCTTGCCGACTGTCCACCTACGCTGGCAGCCTTCCAATTGCTTATTTTATTGCGATGCTATGATAAATTCATGCTGTCCAATGTAAAACATATTTCATATAGGTAAGTCATTCGGAAGATCCGAAGGTCACTAAAGGTTTTAAGTTTAAAGCGTTACATAGATATTCGAATGTCAGAAATATGTAGCTGCTTCACAGGTATTTAAAAAGACAGGTAATATTTTGCAGCGGTAACGGTAATTCCAATAATCTATAATGATTTGGATGAATAAACCCAGACTTCTAAATATGAAGAAAATACTCATGGACTACAAGACGTAAATAGATTTCCTTAGTTAAGCGCATAATTTTGTATAAATCATGTATATACAATTAAGCTAGTAATATTTTCCAACAACTCACAAAGACGATGGAAGAAATTACTTGACAACAAAAGACACACTCATGCAAAGAACATGTAACACATACATTACTATACGCACCACTACCAATACGGATTTCGCACTACCAATACAAAGACGGCTAGTTGTGAAACTATGCGCATATGGAACTATCAATTAATTTGCCGCTAACCGAACCTCATCATATCAGATTTGGTATGCAAAGGATTCCGATTGGACGCTGAAATATTCAAAGGGTCTTTCCACATTAATCACTACTCGCTTTGACTAGAACCTGCAATGTGCTAAGTAATCACCTGAAAGAGTATATACCTATATAGAAATTACACGACATACCTAACATGTGAATGTGTGAGTGTTAACTATGCTTGTATTAAAGCAGTGGTGGATTTTTTAGTAAACGAACAAGAAACAAGGAACAATTTTGCAATAACATTTTCTTTGACCTTAAAAAACATTTTAGTTAGAATCCTAAAGGAAAAAAAGACAAAAAGCTAAGACACAACAAAATAATTTTTACATTTAACTATCGAATGCGATAATATAAAAAATAAACCTTTATTTCCACAAAAAAGCAAAGGATTTTTACCGACAACAAAGAAACTCAGTTCAATAAAACTAGCACTAAATTTCTAATGGAAATAAAGTTGAGAGTACCAAAAGCCCAGACCACCCGTCGGCTATAAAGGCTTTATATTATCTTTAAAGGAACCAAGAACATTATTTGAAAGGGGTATTATTTGTGTATACTACTGATAGCTCTAGTTTTTTTTTTCTATTATTCGAGTATAGATTAGGTTTTTCAGGCAGAAACAGCGTGGTAGTTAAAATTACTGCCTCCGATTCCGATGGTGTCATTTTTTAATCTCTCATGATGGTCTCATGTTTGAATCTTTTGAATATTAAATTTCAGTCTTCCTAACGGGAAAAATCTGTACCCTAATACCGCGAACAAACCTGTGCCTTTGAAAGCTTCCAGTATTTATCTGCACGGAGTTGCCAAATTGCACTCTGCCAACAAGTTGACCGTGACCTCTTATCTTTTCATTTCAATATGAGCCCCGTGTACAGCGATGGAGCTATAAAGGGGCTGATGATAATGATGAGAGGTTTGAAACACATATGCGATGATTTATTGCCGTAGATACAATTTCAAAAGGAATTCGAGTGATTTTTTCTTATATTTATTGACTGTGGAAACACAAAAACTATTGGTAAAGTTCGTAATATTCCTTGACGTGTAACCACAAAGGCATATAGGTATGCTACAAGGTGTGGGTAATAATTTCTTCCTAATTACACGAAAGTCAACTTATAAACTACATCTTTATAATTCTCAGTGAAGATAATACGATTATAAACATATTGATTTCTTATCATTTTATAATCATGCTCGTTTTGTTATTTATTTTCATTCAAGCACACACTAACAACAAACTATTTCTAATAATTCTATCAATGATTCACACCCTCGCCCCATCCGTTTATTAATACCTGACGAGTTACCGAAGGGCCGCCGAGGGCGCGCGCTGAGTAACCGGCCATTAGCGTGAATTGTTTAATGAGCACTAATTTTAACACATGACGACATCATTTGCACCAACACTCTGAGATCCATCATGTGCAGTTTGTTATGTAAAGTAAATATATTGCACATTCTACGTATAATCAGCACTGCATTTAATATTATTCAAGAATTACGATCTTTTCCTTATAATTTTAGTCAGATTATTCTAAGTATATCGAATTCCGAAAGTACGGAAATTTTTCTTACATCCGCATTGTATTTGCGTGACAAAATCCCTTTTTATGCAAACGTTTTTATTAAAACATTTGCTCCTTACGGAGTTTCACATCTTTGCTTTCTCATTACCTACTCGCGAACACCGAAGTAGCTCTAAGCGGAAAGTTTCAAAGTGCTTGTTAGATACGAACTTCACAATCCCTGGATGTTTCTCCGACTGCTTTTAAATACTTGAGAGAATTCGGAAGCACATCAGCTGTAGAAGGCGGAAGACGGCTACAAATGGACTAAAAAACATAAGGAACTTTATTTAGATGCTTATATCGAAAATAGCGCTGTAAAATTCAGAAGGATGTTTGATATAGCAGAACGTATGGGTACCGGTAACTTTGTGATGTAGAGTTGCTATTATTATTAACTAACTAATTATTATTATTATTATTAACTATTCACTATTTACGCTTGTACTACAAGACTGTCACATTGTAAGACCTGAATTCGGCTTGAGAAGAGAAGTTTATGCTGACCCACAACTATAAATAACGTTGTGTTCTGTCAATCGTCCTACTGACTTCTCTCGTCGCATCCATGTAGCTTTTGACATATTTTTATGAGGTCAAAAATTCTATTGTAATGAATGTAAATGTATTAAGAAGAATGTTCCAAAAACAATAGTTTACTAATTCCAGCGTTGATATCTTAAACGAGTTCATTTCATCTTTAATGTAGTAATGGTACCTTCTAACAAACAGAGCATGACATGCAATGGCATGGATCATTTAACACGTCGTCGCGTCGGGTTCAATAAATCGGTGCGAAAAGAGGATCAATTTTATCTATCTTTTAAAATTAATACTGAACACATATTTCGTTGGTCGATTTTGTTACTATTAGGCAATAATAATTTCTCGCCAATTACAGAAAATTCGCAAAATGTCTTAACAAATAAATTTAATATAATTGGCGAAGTTCTCTTAACTTTGTTATATTTGAATTTTCTTGATTACTGTCTTCTTTGAAGTATTGGACTGGACAAAAATTTACGAGAATAATTAAATATAAGAATAATATTGCTTACTAGATATAAAAATCTGTTTAGAAATAAAAAAAAATTTTGTACTAGTTTGGACCAATTCCTTCCAATACATTTTACTTTTTGGATTAATTAAAAAGCATTGTTGATTCATCATATATGTATGTACGTGTATAGCAAACAATTAAAATGTAACGTAACACCTGTAACCTACCTACATCTTAGGGGATTACAGGCGAGATATTACCTACATTTCTATATATTCCAATTCCATGAATCAGAATGTGTACAGATGACCAAAGAAATATACGAGGATGTAAATCTGACAGTAATAGTTACACAGTTACTACACAGTTACTACTCTTGGTACAAATTCCCTCGCGGAAGCACACTGGGCCCACGCAGTGCCATTTGGAGGAACAAACTGTCGATTTGATTTAATCAGCTATGCAAATGCACTCTGCATGCCGGTTAGATTGTGTTTCTGTCGATCGGACGCTAGGGAATGACCGGGCGCCGCGCGTGGGTGAAAGGTTAGCCTTGCTCCGATATCAGCATTGATTTAACATCGACATATTAAAATGTCATTTCGTTACGGATCGCTGTTGTTAATTTTTATGGTATAAAATATACTAAATTCCAAACTTAAACTGAAAAGTTTATGTTTATTCCAAGAAACCTTAAAATTTAAATAGTTCTATTATGACAACTGATACATGACCATCTAGTCCCATAATAGGCAAATCCTGTACAAGGATAACCATGAAACTAACATTAATATACATTTCTAAATACATTTGCATTTCTTGCCGGAATAGATTCCTTTAAAAGAGAAGCAGCGAGATTGTACATAATTTCTTATGTAAATATTTTTTTGTTCTGTTTTCGTTGTGTACAAAATTGTTACAGAAATAAATAAAAAAAAACTACATTTTACACCCAATTAGCTGTGTGATCAGTTAATACGATTTATTTAAAAAAAACCGTTAACGAAATTCTTAAAACAACTGCACGTCAACCTATAACCTCCTACTATCGAACCTAATCAATACAACAAATCTCGCGTTGTAACGTTTTCAATAAAACATTTCTAATAAACACAATATGTGTCATAACTTCACTATCCCAGACGTGTGGCAGTACATGTAAGAAAGCAGTTGGAATAAACCTCGAGTTAGAAAACGAAGTTAAACATCATGGATATTGTAGTATTGGGATGTAGTTCGACACGCGACACTCAGGCGCCGGCCGTGGGCGTCGCGTGGGCGAAGCCACGCATTATATTGTCGCACGAACTTCCCAGCCGTGACAGACTGCTCTTAGTCCAATACGCGTATCCGAAATGATTATGAACTATTCATAATGCCAAAATAGCCTCCTACGTGCTATGATACTATTTATAGACAAGTGGAGTAAACATCAAGTATTAAAAATATAATGAATTTAACTATACGTAGGTATGTAGGTATTATGAGGAACATATTCGTCTATTTACGATAGGAATCTTATTTATAATGAATATAATCTATCGGACTGTAAGTTCAGATGGAAAAAGATTACAGAACTGTTATAATATAAATATTGTTTCTTATACATACTCGTATGGTCGTTGTAAATCTTTTTTTCTTCTTTATTTTTCTATTTTTGAAACATTGTTAACAAATTGTTTAAAATAATGAAGATAGTTGGGATAGACCTAAACTTAAAGTAGAAAAATTTACCTTAGTGATCACTACAGCATGTAGAAAGCCTCTTTGATTTTCATGAAAACACATCATTACATAGTGCCCTGGAGATTATTGACTGAAAGTAGAACACGCCTCAATAGGAACAAATACATTTTATTTAAAAAAAATCTGGTCTTCAATGTCTTTACAATGGTTCCACAATAAAAGCTCAATGAATCTGCTTAACGAGCTCTCTGAAGTTCAGAAACGATGTTAAAAATAAACATAATTAACAACCATCAAACAGTACGATGGATTTTAGTTCAATCCACTTTATGAAAACAAACTTTACCTTTGTAGTAAATTGACACCGCTGAGAGGCGGTGAGGTATGCGTAGGCTCTATGTACTCGCACAGTTTTAATTAAATTTCCCGTTCGCCTCACTTCTATATAACTAAGTACATAAAGGTATAGCATATAGGTGGTAGCGAACATGGCAGTGAGAAAATTACTTCTCATTCAGTTGCTCTCATTCAAATGTTCTAAGAAAATAGCTCCCATGTGTCTAAATTAAAATTATTACAGATTCTGTAATTCATAGAACGCGCAGGGTCGAAAATGCTTGGTTTACAAACATTAACTATAATGACTGCCTCGTTAGTCGTGTTGGTTGCAAGTGTGACTGCCGATCGGGAGGTCCCGGGTTCGATTCCCGGGTCGAACACTACAAAATTTTC
>DWFO01001097.1:0-16957 GCA_018246595.1 Mimoniades nurscia nurscia | reverse complement strand
AATAGGCTCACCACCTATTCCATCGTGGGACTTAAAAGTAACTGGTGAAACGTGGGAATGTTCTACATTCCTCTGCTTACCTCTTCGGGAATTACAGGCGTGAGGTTACTTTTTTAATATATTTAAAAATGAAAATTATGTTCGATGAGTGTTACCTTTCTGCCCGTGTGGGAGTTCTTATGGTAGGCAGACAACAAGGACACGAATTCTAATAAACTCCTTCACGACATTAACTCATAGTCTAGGACTGAGACTATTCCAAAACTCGTACACGAGTTAAACGGATACATGTATAATTTAATCAACTCTCTTGAACGTAATATCACGCGTGTAATCTCTGAAGAGATAGGCAGAGGTGTGCAGTGAACTCTCACGTTTCACCAGTTACTTTTAAGTCCCACGATGGAATAGGTGGTGAGCCTATTGCCATACACCGGGCACATATACAGGACTCCAAACCACTACTAGAGAATCTTAAGTTGGAAAAGGTAATAGAGCCCGATCCGAGATTCGAACCCATCAAGTCAATTGGTACTTAATTTATTGATTTCCTCTATATTCGTATCTTCAATATTATTGGAGATGGATCGTTGTGCATTGCATTGTCAGTGATTTGCTAAAAATCTCAAAACTTTTGGTAGTAGGTACGTATTTATTCCTGGAATTATATTAACTTTCTCCGCATATATCCGTGTAGGCGTGTGTCCCTCGGGATTTACGAACTTTCATATACACTTTCATCCTCTCTTATGTCCCCCTAGAGGATGGACTTCCGAGAAGATCTGATAAAGTTAACCCTTTTTGCCGCGTCAAGTGATATAGGAATTTTTACTTTGTTACATTAATAATAGCTTTGCTTTCTTGATGGTGGAAAGTTCAGAAAATTCAAATATAGGAATGATTAAGTCATAAAACGAACCCATTATCGAAGTTTCACTTCTACCTTCAGTGGCCTTTAATATTCATAGGCTCGCGTTTGATGGTAAGCGAGATGTAGGTATCCTAGGATGTAGCAAGCGCGTCTAGGCAGTGCCTAAGTGCCTATTCACTCTTTTCTTGATAATTCCTGGCTTTGATTGAACGAATATGAATTAAATGGAAAGCCCCTGTCGGAGTACGATTCTATAAATACTGGTTATTCCTGGTATTGTTGCATGTATGATAATTTTTGATAGTACAGTGTGGCTATCGACACATATCAACAAGTACAAATTTCACACGTGGGTTCGTGTAATGACTGTTTTTTTCTGTTTTTTCTGTTTCTGTTTCTGTTTTCTGTCCAAGGTCCGCTTTTAAAAATTGGCGTGATTCATCGTCGCAGCCTTCAACACAAATCTTATAGTGTTTCAATGATTTTCGTTTTTCATTTTGTTTTTATTTTGCGTAGCATCACACCTGTAAGCCCCGAAGAGGTAGGCAGAGGCGTACGATAAACTCCCATGTTTCACCAGTTACGTTTAGTTCCTACTATATAATATAGCCTCTCGCCATACACTGGACGTATATCGAGACTTCAGAAAAATCCAATAGTACCACACCTTGGATTCGACCTCAGGACCGCACGATCGGCAGTCGCTCTTACAACCACTCCACTAGTGAGGTAGTCCACATCACCAAAAAGTATTAAAGGACAAAATGTTACCGGCCTTTAAGCTATCACGCAAACTCGTAGAAAACCAATAGTCTAATATTAGAAGTGTGCGAAAGAGACAGCCAACTTGCACACCATTGCGTCTGCGTCTGCAACTATACGCCGGCCATTAAGGCGCTATCAAGGTTAATGGTAACGTTTGAATTGAACTAAACTGGCACGTGTTGACTGGCATCAATCTTACTATACGTTATATTGTTTATAACATAACATCACGCCTGTGTTTCCCTGAAGGCGTAGGTAGTGGAGTGCAGTGCTCCTTTTCACTAGTTACGCTCGTACTGAACGGGCAGTGAGCGTATTGCCACTCACCGGGCATAAATTCAGATTCAGTGATTCTAGGAATTTCTTGGGGATCGAACCCGGGATCTCTTGCTTAGCAGTCGCGCTTGCTACCATTAGACCCAACTAGGCGCAGTATTGCTGTTGAACAAGTTACAATATAAATTGCATCACGCTGGGTCTTATACAATTAGCTGTTTCCATCTACACGTCATTTATCGTATTACACACTTATTCATGTTCAATCTGAATTTTTGTCCGGTGCACGGCAATAAGCTCACCACCTACTCCACAGTGAGACGTAAACGTAACTGATGAAGCGTGCGAATATACTACAATTTTGCTTACCTCTTCGGGGATTATACTTTGTACTTGGGGGTTTATACTAAATTCAGTTACGTAATACATATTGCACGATACAGGCAAGTAGTGGAAAAACCTGCTGAAGTTTCTAGACATGGACATAAATGTGTATGACCTACGACCCTTCAAGGTAATACGATTACGATAAATAAATACCGGTATGGTGTTGGAGATTTTTGGTGTTGGACATATCACCTGAGTATCATTTTTATTTATCATGTTTATTCCTGCTGGCTAGTATGTAGTAAGAAATTGAATGATAATGAATGAATGAATGTCAAATAAATGAATGATTGATAAACTGAAAGTAGTCGGATCTGTTCCCTCGCGCCTTTTCGCTTACGAGATGTTGGAATGGCAATGGATGTAATGGCCACTACGCAATTACAGCAAGGTCGATGTGTTGAGATAGTTTCGACTTGCAATTCTACCACCACTTTCTACGCGCAGTTGCAACTTGGCTGGCCGGCTGCCCCAGTTGTTAGTGAACCTGACTGCGGATCCGCCGGTTGTGGGTTCGATTCCGTCTTAGAACAATTTACATATCCTTATAATATTACATGTATGACTGCCCCGTTGAGCAATGTTGGTTGCACGTGCAATTCCCATGTCGGCAATCACTAAATTTTTCTAACTTACAGTCTCTAGTCTCGGAGTCTGGATATGTGCCCGATGTATGGCAATTGGCTCACCTACTATCCATAGTGGGACCTAAACGTAACTGATGAAGCGTGGGAATATACTCTTTTGCTTACCTCTTCGGGGATTATAGACATGATGTAAAGTTTGTTACTAGTTATGTATGTGTATTGATGTATTTATGACAGCATACACTCTGTCTAGTTTAGGAGCGAGAGTTAAAAGTGTCCCAAAGTTTTTATTACTTTTAAGTACATATATGTATAGGTACATTCAGAAATATGATCGAACTCACGATCCCCTCCAGCTCAGTAATTGTAGTGCGGGCACTTGCTTTACACCAACAGACTAGTCATTGTTTTAATTTACTTGTGGAACACAACGTTACAAACATCTGACCAAGTGTAGGACTATACTATACTCCTCTCCCTACCCTTGAAGGATCACAGGCGTGATGTCACGAAAACAACGTTATGAAATAGAAACTGTTAAATTTACGACGCCATTGCACATGTAGGTATCTACGTATATCGGATACAACATTCCGAATAATGACCGGCAATATCTTTCGTATTGGTCGAGATTGAGATTGTTCGAGATTTGTTGCGTATTTAAACATTTGAATGCGCGCGAGACACGGTGAAAGGAATGATGTTCGTGATTTATTTGTTTATATCACAATATTTCGCACTAGCGGCCGTGACGTCACCCGAGGCCTCAGCTAATAAAATTGTTGTTATTTGATAATAATAAATTCCTGACATTCTAATATGCACCGCCATCTGCCAATAGTTAGTTAAGTTTAGCCTTACACTGGGCAGAGGTTTAGACTCCGGGCCTGAATCCAATGCTGCCCGATCCGGGATTTAAAACCAGGTGCTTTCGAGCGGCGGTCGCGCTTGCAACCGACACGAACAACGAGGCAGTCAAAGTACTCGTACATTTCTAATTACATGTTTAGAAATTTATTTATGTATCAGCCGTTGGGTTACCACACCGCAGGCTTCGTCTCGTATAAGATCAGCCTTTGTTCTTCCAAGATGCTATTACTATTAAATCAAAGGCAAATATCGTACCGGTTTACCTCACGCAATAGCGAGGCCCCGGCTGGTTTCGATCCTGTTCGAGGTCCTTCTTCACGAGCTCCCGCCGACTGCAGTGCGGACGCGGCGGAGCTCCCCGCGGGTACACATATAATAATGTGTATGAACACAAACAAAACATTCACCAGTGAAATATTTGTCGTGTCTAATAATGTGTTTGTTTATGCACTAGGCAGGAGGCAGCTACTGTACACCGTTTTCCATATCAAAGGTACCGTTGTTCGCACACCTCTTGCCACTAACAAACATTTAACGCCTCTCTCTTACAAACTGTTTTTCACTCGCCACTTAACATTTCTCATATAAATGTATCATAATGAATGAACAGAAGTGGCCGTTGTGCACACACAATATTGACAGGTCGTTTAGATGTGCTCTGTACATATTTTTATAATCATTATTTTGCTTGTACTTGTGTCAGGAATGTGGTTTACACTGCCCGCGTAATGGTTCACGTTTACCCGTGTGTTAGAAAAGTAAATATAACTCGCAGAAATTAACTTGGCACCTTGCTATGATGACGTAGTAGCGAAGTAAGAACGCGTAGAGGGCGAGAGCGGTAGGCATTGGCAGGCGGAGTCGGACAGAAGAGCATTATTTGCAACTGTCACGTTGATTTCTGCGCGTTGCAATATAGTGTCTTATCGTAGCTTTGTGCAAGCAAACAGTTGCAGAGACATAGCTTACAAATCATTGCTTTTTATTTATGTATTAGGTAATGCTTTCAGCGTAACATATTATGCCTATTATGTATTATTATTGATAATACATAATATGCATAGTTATTTTCTAAAGGTCATCAATTGATTACACAGATGAACATCGCAAAACAAACAAGGTGTAAGAGTCAAGTGTGTTACTGCTACTTCTCTTTGATATGTACTCTGTGGTTTCATCACTGTTTACACTTTGGGTGCCACTGGATCAGCGACCGCCCGAGCGACAACTTACTGTTACTTGTGAAGCCGCGCGAGTAGTTGGGGATCCAACCGGAACATGTTAACGGACACTGTTGACTGTAAATGAGACTGGTTTGTTCTAGTGCTACAGAATATAATGATTATGGAACTGGCTATTAGAAGTCTACGGATATTTCTGATTATTCATAATTCCGATTTCTAAATAAAATGTGTATATACCTATTTATACATTTGTTGTGTTAAGCACAAGTGTCTGTTCTGTGTCTGGGTGTAAAAACAATATCTCATTTAAATTTACTTAAATACATAGTTTACCACTCGTCTGGTTATCATAACAAAGACTTTCTTCGGGTCAGATGGCTGCGTCAGATATCTCAAGATCTTTAGTTTATTATAGGAATATGAAACACAAAATGAAAATAACATCGTTGATCACCGAAGGTTACATTACAAAAACTCGCGGTAGACCAGCTCATAGCGGATTAAATTTTCTAGGGAATGGCGTAAATTAGCGTTACTGTTCACAGAGACTCTACCTTTCATTACAGCCCGAGGAGAAGTATAATTGGACGGGAAGCTTTCTAACTTTCTGTTAGTCGGTAAAGTGAGACGTCTCTACAAACATAAGCGAGATGAAAGTTATTTTAAAATTACCCGTTAATATTTCTCTGTTATATCTATTCCACATCTGTTAGAGTGACCCGATGGTTTAGTGGTTTGTGAACGTGACCCGAGTCCCATGTAGGACAGATTTATGTGATGAATATGGGTCGTTGTTTTTTTATTTGGGTGTAATATTATGCGAGAGAAGTAGGTACGTATTTAGAATTATTATATGGTAGTTTTTAATATGTCTGGTTTTTCCAACATAGACACACCTATTATGATTAATCTCTACATGTAATATTATGTTCAAATTAAATGTATGACTTTTGTCATAGTTTGACGCTGACGTGTCAAGAATGTAATTAAATGTAGATATCAGCCCTCGAGAGTACGTGTGACAAACAAAATAAATGTAACTTTAAATTATTTCTAATTGTGAATACCAGGTACCAATCAATCTAGAAAGCTCCTGATTAGTTGTCACTGCGGCTCCCCAATGGTGAACTAGTAAAAATGTCCATAGAAGTAGAGCTGCGTTGTAGTAATGCGTTGTGGATGAAAATAATAAGAATGCCTTAATATCAAATTACAATTTTCTTTCAACATAAAATACGATATCATAAACATAAGTGGAGACTTATCTATAATATTAATTCTCATAATTACCATCTTCAACCCTTTCATTCGGCCCACTGTTTGATACTGGGGTCCTCTTATATTGACAAGGGTAGAGTCCATGCATTGCCACGCTGATCAAGTACTAGTGGAAGGACTTCACGCGTCTTAGTTGAGTAGGTATATTGTTGTTCATTATATTTGCAAACTGTCATTGATGAAATGTTCAGTGTGTAACAAGTGCACGCACTTGTAATGGTATCCCAAATATCTAGAACGTGGACCAACGAGGACTAATTAGACTAATTAGACAATATTTGATTTAACATGGGATAAAAATATGATTGAGTAGATAAAGCAATCGCATTCGCAATCGAATAGATAAAGTAATCGCATTAGGTAAAATTATATGTCAGCTGTAAATAAACGTTAGTTTGGTTTGTCCTGTACACATTTCTAAACTATCCATCGGATTGTTATATAAAACTTTGGCGAGTTGTTCTTTACACTATGGTTTTGTTGTATACAGTTATATTTAAAAAAATGCACATATATATCGCATAAGAAATCCAATCCGAGCGCTTGTGTTCAAACGACTGTCTGGTACCCAGTCACTGGTCTTGGCATAGATTTTACCAATAATATTAACACAATTTAGACGCAATTATCTCTATGTTTTATTGCTTTCCGATTGGCTATGATCGATACATCGACTGATATAATGTGCATGTATTTTCTAAATGTTCGCGCCAATCACATTTTTGCTATTCTTCGAAAGCGCAAGCAAGTTTTTGCTGGAACTCCTTAATATTATCTTGCTTTATAAATTTGATATAACAGCTAACTCATCGAACTATAGAAGAAGAGAAGAGAGGTATACACAATAAAATTAGTGTTTCAATTTACAGGACAAATTGAATTTAAAACTGACCTTTCAGGCTGGGCTGATGGGGGACTCAGAAGTCTGCAAAACGGGCATGCGTTTATGAAGAGAATGAGGAATCTAGAAGAATCACGCCAGGGCTATAAGAATATACCTTTATCTTGATAAATACTTCCTTGGCACTCGATGCTACGTCCTACCCCATAAAGAACCTAGCGTGATAATATAAGTAATAATAATATAATAATACTTCAAAAGAATCAGACCTTCCGTAAGGATAATTGGATTGTGGTGAAATAGAATAAATTTTTCCAGCATCTTAATAAAATTTTGTGCATATAAAGCCCTTCACCGGGTGTGATTTCCTAATCCGTATCAGTAATTAAATGCATAGTAACCGAACCGGTAACAGTTTGCCAACCGTTCGAGCATTCGCTGACATATTAATACTTACTAGCGTTTAACCGCAACTTCGTCCGCATTTCGTACCGTTAAATAAACAATAATTTGTTTAATTCCGTTATGGTCGTTTTTATTTCTTCGATTTTGTTCAATTTGTTCAATTTGTTCAAAGTTCAATTTGTTCAAAGGTAAAATTTATTGATTTCATCGAAATCAGTTCAGCCGCTTGCGAGATCAGTCTGGACAAACAAACACGTACATAGTATCATCATTATCAACCCGTTAATATTCCACTGTTGAAGACCGGCTCCTCTCAGAGTGAGAAGGCTTTAGGTCATAAACAAACTGACAGACTGAGGAATACGTGTTGGTTTTGATAAAGTGCGCTATAAGCTTAAGCAGGATTTTTATTTTGCAATTAGTTACGTAAAATCACGTCTTTAATGCCCAAAGAGGTACGGAGAGGAATGTAGCACTCGTACACTCCCACGGTTCACCAGTTACTTTGCACGTCTCACCACGAAATAGACTTGATATTATTAGTAGATAGAAACATTTCATGTAACGTATAGGTGGTGTTATGTTAGTGCTACCAAACAATTTAAGAGTCCTAAGCAATCGATAGAGGCATAATTGTGAAAGCCTCTATCGAAACGATTGGAAATGAATGTAGAAAGAGGGAATTTTATGATTATGAATTATTAAGGTGATTGGGCACATGATAGGCATGTGATACTCCCTTCGAAAATTAACCTGTGATGTGATAAGTAAGTGATATGCCCTTAGTAATGAAACAGGCAGAGCATGTACTATGTATGATAAGCATTATTTAACTTATTATGTACAAAATACTTTTGAAATACATAATATTATTGTATATTTCACACCCACACACAGAAAAAAATACTCGTGTTTATCACATAAATGTTTTCTTTGGGTAGAAATCGTACCTGCAACCCACAGTCCAGGTCATTAACTATTGGATCAACAGACCATTAAAATAAAGTATGTTGTTCAGGTCTTACGAAACGTTAGCTAATCAAGATACCACTAGAATAAACATTGGACCTGAAGAACAGTTTTGTTGATTAAAGGTTCATCATGAATACGAAGAAATGCTCATAGTACTTACGGAAATACATTGAGACTATGACTTTGGATATCTGTATTAAAATGCAGGAGCGGGTTACTATCGAAGATGGATGTTTAAACTTAACGCATGTGAATTCATGTACAATGTTAATTTCCAAATTGATTTTCTTTCTACACGTGAATTCCAGTACAATGTTCACTTCCATATTGATTTTCTTCTTTTAGGTGAAACTTTATACTATGTTAATACGTCAAGAGCTTCTAGACGAATAACATTTCGGTATGGAAATTTTCCAATGTTATTTATGGGAAAAAAAGGTCCCTTAGGCAGTTGCCTCATCGCTACCGAATAATGTGGCTTCCGTAAGAATCGATAAACTAACTTTAATTGGTGGCGCATTGCTCAACCGCTCGCAATTTGACCCCGTTACGCGCCTCGTTCCAATGTTTCTCCAAGTTGGCGCTAGTTGCCGCATTGCCTTTAGCGCGCCGCTCCTTTAGCGCTCCCTTTAGGTCCATCTATTGCAGGAACCGGTGCAGATGTAGATACAACAAATGTGTGGATGTTTGAATATAGTTTGTAACTTAATAACTTTTGTCACAGATCTTTGAACCGATTCACATCATAACGTCCACGATATGCTATGGTCTATTGACATCAGGTGACCTGTGTGTCCAGTATGACGGTGTTTACATTAGGGTTCTTCACTTTACCCAGAGGACAGTATCTTAACTTACGAGATGGGGTATTATAACCTCATCGCAAGAAAAGAAAACATTTCCACTATTACTTGAGAGATCTGTCGCCAGGAGAATAGTTGTACTTATATATGGGTTTACAAAGAAAATTCTAGAATATAAGGAGTATATGACTTAAAGGATAAGATTATTTATGTGCAATTTTCAAAACAATATATATTTATTAAATTGTCGGGTATCCTTTTCTTAGAATATATTATTATTGCTTATTTATACAGCGTAATCACTGAAAAACACAATAAGTTTCCTCGGGCGCGTCGGATTTTGTTTGTGCGCGACGTGCTCGGGAACCACGTGTGGTCCATTATGTTACTGATGCAGCGTTAGCCTACAAGTGCGACTTGATTTCTGGCAAACAATTAGATATATAATTAATGTACGTTTGGTGCAAATTGTATGATTTGTAAGAACGAATATGTATAAATCGGATAAACTCCAGCAATCTGAGAATTTTCCCTTATGAGTTTTACAAACGTTTTTACTTCTTCTTCGTCGAGTCGATAGCTAATGTGAGTGATCAGCCAGCGTGATGAAAGTATTAGTCGCAATGTCTAGGGTGCGCCGGGCAGTATGTATACATGTGTTCATAGTTGCCGTTCCGGGAGGCGCCTTTCATGCCCCCTACTTTTCTACTTAAACACTGCCACGCTCGTACGTCACAGTTGTAATTGTAACGATTAAAACGAAATTTTTGTTTCAGATCATTCTACAGTAATATCATGTAAGTAAATTAGAAAATGCCTGCAGACATCTGACGTAGCATAGCCGGACATGGATATCTCAGCAACTGTAGTAGGTCAAAAGAATACTCCATCTATTTACAACTGAAATAATAAACAATTAATATTATACATTAACAACTTTACCTGTAGTACACTGAATGTGTTCTCAAATCTGAATGATTCATTACTCAACGGATAAAACAGTTGTAGATAAGCGTATAATAAACTTGGCTAACTACGTAAGTATTCAAGTCGTTGTTGATAAGATTAAAAGGAAAGATCTAGAATGGGCTTTATCGTTATATACTTGATTACTTGTACTAATATCGTTTAAAATTGTAATAAAAATGTTTATGTGTCATTGTATATTTTTTAATTACCTTCAAATAACTAGAGTCTAGACTCTTTTCGCTTTAGAATTAAATTGAAATAATTACACTCCAGTGTTATGTGATGATAACACATACCTAAAGAGTTAGTGAAAGAGTAATTAATCAATTACGTATAAAAAAATTAAGTGTTATGTTGTAACGCAATGTCTTTCGATTTTTAAACTGTATCCGAATCGAATTCTATTCGAAAAATTGTCTTATTGATCTCATTTGGATAGAAGTTGGATAGATGTTAAAAAGTATTCAATATGGAGATTTCTAATACGTACTTAAAAATACGAAAAGTTAGGGCGTCAATAAGTTACGCAATCTTTTACTATATGAGGTTTTTATAATTACTTTCGGGTTGTTTTAATGTGTTGGGACTTGGGACATATCTTTGGTATGATCTATTTTCACCTAACACCTTTACTGTACACGTTCAATGCAAGTAAACTAATATGGCTCTAGTCCGTTTCGGGTATATGGGATGGAATATCAATATGTACATTTATAAAGATGTCTTAATAATTCCCCGCCTCCTCGAGCAAAAGGTCTTTAATTCGATTTCCGGGTCGGGCAAAGTAATACTGAGTTTTCTACCTTGAAATTTCCCTTCTTTATTGGACGTATGTACGTATGGAAATTCTGGGAAATACGACAGTGAAGTTATGGTATGTACCTAAATCATTTAATTATATGTAGGATAATAGATTTTCATGTTATAGTGTTATAAATTGTATTGTAGTTACATAAAATATTTATCTATACATATACGTTAAATTGTTACATCCTGAAAGCGGCATGTACAAACACTCGAACAACATATTAGTCATATTCATGTTTGTAAGTAAGTATTAAACAGCAAGTAATTACCTTTCTTATTCTCGATAATTGTAAAAACATAAGAAAAGTATATTTTATTTGGCACAGCTGATGTGATATCATTATTATAGCTCATCTCTTAGTTCGAAATGTTATAAGACTTCACTCAAGGCTAGCAGCCGGCGGTGTGCGGGTCGACAGACTTCTTTCACCTTGGAGAATATTCTAGAGAACTCCAAAATGTTTGCGTGCGGTGTTTTCCTTCATGCTCAAAGTAAACAAAATTTAATTTTAAATATATTCAATGCAGTAAATGTGCCTAATCTTTTTAATATTCCAGTCTTTTCTTTAAATTTAAACTCATTCAAACATTTTCATGCAATAACTGCTGAGACGTTTTGAAATTTTTGCACATTTCATTTCTTAGCATGAATTCCTCTAGACTCAAGTTTGCAAATTAACCGCAAGGTTGTTATATTGATGAAACGTCCTTTTTTTAAAATAAGATAGTTACTTTGCAAAAATTTTATGTGTTTCTAAATACTTGTCATTTCTGTTGAAGCTTCATTTGATGATGATTTCAAATGTAATTTCATCATTTTAAAGATATTCGATTTTTTTGAAACACGGGCTTAGGATAATCCATTAAGAATTGAGCAATCAAAAGTGCAATCGCGCTTCGAGTCATGGATGAAAGGCTAATGTTTGAATATTTATGTCTATGTTGTTTCATGTTTCTTTTAAAATATTTATGACGTTTCAAATGCACATGGTTGATCGGAGGAAGTTTGATTTCAACACTTCCTTTAAAACCTTTATGACTCTTTTATTTTCATTCCTTATTTTACTCTTTCATGGATTAATTTGGAAGGTAGTATTACTGCTACTTAAATTAACCCCGTAACTTATGCTCTTCTGATTGAATTAACTGCCCCAGCACTAGTAGTGTTACAGCGCACAGTTTACGCGGGGCACTTAAACCTGCTTACGCCTAAAATGTCTAATTATTTTACGCGATTGCACTAGAATCATATTGTAGTGCACTTCTAATGCAATCATAACGATGCAATGTTCGTTGCAATTGAACGATAATCGACCCTTTCGAAATGTTTTTAGTGTATTTCAACGTTTTGCTCGCTACAATTGACATTGTTTTACGAGTGTAACTGCACGCAGGATTTACCAACTTCTATAAGCATAGTGGTCATCATGGTCACCGACGCAGCTAAAAAAATACAAATTTACAAGAATATGTATTGAAACATTTCCTTCAAGTTTTTGCGTGTCTGTAGTCTTGCGTTGATGTAGACGACAAATGACCGGGTATTTTCTTCAATGAGGGATAAGGAGTCAGAGCAGTCCGATGGTATCTTCAACAAAACTACAGTCTAGATATCTGCGGGTACTTTAATATACTTGCAGCCGACGCTGCCTGTATGGTCTAAATCCTTCAAGGAGAATTTCAAAGGTGAAAATTTCATTTGAGGCAGAACTCTTTTTGTTTTCCAACATCAATTTTGTTAAAGTTTTAGATAATATTCTGCTGTTTATTTACCAAGGTGATGGAGTACACGGAAAGTATTTTGATGGAGAAAGAGGAAGTGTGAACACTACTGTAGCCACTTCCTGTATTGTGATTCACCTTGACGCGTCACGGTGAAGAAACCATTTTAGTTTGAATGTGAAAATTGTAACAATGAAATTGTCGGGCATACAATGAGTATTGATATATTTGTACTATCGCGGAATATTTACCTCAATTCCAAGACGTATTTGAAAGGATACTCGTATAATTGTTACTTTTAATAAATAGTGAGCGCAATTAAAGTGTAATCTTTAATTTGTACTGTAACTCACTCATTATTCACGTGTATTTAATCTCGGTTTAATATGTCTTTCACGAACATTTCGATGGTAACTTTCGATTTCGAGAGAGTTCCGGCTCTGTTGGAGTGGTAGTAGGAGGAGTAACAGTCAACTTGTACCGTATGATCGATGATTGGCACTATAAATCCTCGTAATACGGGTATCACCTAAGTGTACTTGAAAAGTACTCAAATGCAAATGAACCTTAATGCAATTGTAGGAGCATTTCCTCAGCGCTGCGATGTCGCAAGTGCCGAAGATTCCGGTCCGTTGCGTTGTCTTGACGCAAGAGTTCGTTAGTGACGCTAAGTGAAACTTGACATCTGCTTGACAGCTGATATTTGCATATGATTTTTTAAAAGCAATTTCATAATTGTCATAATAACAAGACAGAAGCCAGTATTAAATAAATATACGACACATATTGGAAATCATTATTTTGTTTTGTATCTATTGCGTTTCGGTTAAAAAAAAATGCTTATGATATTGTTTAATCCCTATTTTCATATTGCTCACCCAATCCAATTTTTCCTAGGGTCTCCTGTGATAATCTAAACAGTTACTAGGTTTGATAATAACAATATTAGTTTTGACTGCTTCAACAATTTAGGCTGCAACTGTTCTGATTACCAGGGTGGAGTGTTTGCTGTATTGTTTGACTTCAAATTGGTCAAACAGTCATAATCCAGAATGTGGTAGTGTACAATGCCACAGAATTTTTGAATTCACTGGAATTGCTTAGATTAGTGTTTTCGTAAAGTTTATCAAAAAGCTTTGCAATGAATATTAACTGTATTTGTTTTTTACGTAAATGAAATACATCGAAAACATATGAGATACAAACTAATTTCATATAGTCAAATGAAACACAAATGATACGCGGTGCGGAAAATAGTATCGGTCTCAATGGCTGAAGGTTGATTAGAATTGATAAACGCTTTTGAATAGTTACAATCAAGTCCATTTTAGGTGGTCCGAAGTCCACCCGGTCATCTATTATACGTACATATACATATATGGAAGATCGTCAGCTGTCCGATTGCCTCAGTATGGGATCGTCCAGTGTTAGGGGCACATGGTCTTGTGTGAATTGTCCCAACATCAAAGTATTGGGTTGTTAATGATTAGTTTAAGCTATATGTAATTTCAAAATGATTGGTACCGGTTGGAGAAAATCTGCAGAGGATTGAGCCTTCTGCGACACCTTAGAAGAGGATTATGTTCAACAGTAGAACAATACATTCAGATAGGGTATAGGATGCATCAATGCATGACATGAATGAAAACAATGTATCAGACGACAGTGTTAACGACGGGGTGAACTGGGTGAGCGACACTGCCGTTTGGCACGAGAGTGAACATATTAAGACATATGACGTAAAGAGTAACACGAGTGAAGTATCATGAGAATTGCGTCGTGGGGATTTTAAGTCATCATCATCATCATCAGCTAATCGCACTCCACTGCTGGGCACAGGACCCTAGCGAGCGCCATCGTGCATTGACCTCGCCTTGCCGCATCCAGCTTCTTCCTACAGCTTTGCGTCAATCGTTATTCCATCGAGCAGATGGCGTCCTATGCTGTTTGTGTGAATAGGAATTTATACAATTATTTATACGAATTGTATGTGTTATTCATTATTACAAAACCTATATGTCATGAGGACCGTACACACCAACGTATTATTAAGCCCACACCCCTAGATAGGTACCTACTACACGGATCTGATGACGATCATGCCAGTAGTGTCACATCCAGAGAAAGTATCTAACTAAATGGATGGCGGACACACAATGTGATTGCTAGGAGGTGGACGTTACGCGACAGTAACAAAGCTCGGGAGCTTGCAGCGGGCTGCGCTCCTTCCTTGCGTAACAATGACACACTCCGCTCAAATTGGTCTCGAGGTGCTCGCTAGGCTGCCCGCACACGTGGACGCGTCTCTTTTGAGTTTCAGTTTGAAGAGCAAGCAGTGCGCCACACGCGTGGCGGGTGAGATATTTCCTGTTTCCTGAGGTTTTCCTGTTAGATGGTCCGGTAGGATAGTTGTGATTTGTGAGTGTGTTCCTGGTTTTGACAATAACTTGTAGGGCACATGTTGATTGTTTTTTTGATATCATTTATTAACCGACTCCAAAAAGGAGGAGGTTCTCAATTCGTCTATTTTTTTTGGTATCAGTCCTCTACATTGGCCGTTATGAGTGATTTTAGATCACATCTTCCGTTAAAACTATCATAGTCACTCCTGAAGTGATAGTTTTCGCACAATATTTTTCTGCACTGTAATAAATGGCGTTCATAAAGTAATTTTCAAATTGACACCATCGTTTAGGAAGTGCTTGTCGAATCTTAAACGACCGCAATGGCGGTTTAAGTATAAAATATGTAGCTATAATAATTTTCAATTTTTTTATTTTTATGCTGCTGGTAAAAAATGCATATCGACTTTTACAGTCAACTAGGCAGATAGTACACTGCAATTACCTGGTCTTATGGCGCAGTGCGCTATTTTCTTGCGCAGAATGAACTACGGTCTCCTGTGGACAACAACTAATACAAACTGGATTCACACTAAAACCCTATTCTGTACCTAGTTCAGTTCGCGGTTCGTTGCAAGGATTCCAAGTTATGTCACCACTTAGAATTCGTTTTGCATAAGCTGTAAACTAAACTTGTCAACAGATATTCTAAAGTGTTAGGTCTCATACTCGTGAATAAATATGTAATGTGTAAATGCCCTTAGCTAGGCCGCCGTCTGCGCGCTGCATGCCGCTTTCGTTCCGGCTATTTGGGCTAGTGATGTGCGGAAGACCTTTTATTATTATCGATGTCGATAATAAAATCAATAGATTTTTTAATAGTATATAATGTAATATATTTTCTTCTACTTTGACTTGTACCCTGATGTCATGGAAATGTTTAAATTGTTTATGGTGTAGCATTAGGAGCAAACAAATTAGGGAATGAAAATCTTGTTTATTCGGAGAATTGGCTTTCAAGTACACTTTTTCAAAGTGCTGGTTATGTTCTTCTTAAAAAATTAAATAAATAAATATAGAAAAGCTTTTGACTTTGTGAATAACATTCATGTTTTTTTTATTTGTCTCGGATTGTCCACACAGGTAGTTCATGTACAACACGCAGGAATCAAGTCTGCACTTGCGAGGAATACGTTTCCATTCCCATCAACTGAATCCGCCTCTGAATTTTCCGCTCTCACCTTCGACGCGTTTATTAAGAAATAAATAATAAATACATACCTCGCAATTAATGAGATCATTGATCTTTTCGATTAGGTGCGCAATAGCGTTAATAATTTGAAACAATATTAATGTGAAAGGTCGTTATAATATTTTGTTCAATTACGATAGTACAATCTGATAAATACGCACACGTTATCGCCCGATGACAAATAAGCTTATTGATCCATGTCCTGTTACGATACTTACATAACGTACTGCTGTGAAAATTACAATGAGCGTACAATAAATTTATAATCATGTTGTAATTATGTAGTAATTTTGTTTACTAATAATACTACTTGTTTGTTTAATAATAAGAATAAGAATAATAATAATACTATATAAGATACTGTGTCAACCTGTAGCATCTTTGATTCTAATATAGACACAGGCTGTGCTGCGAGGGCCGACCCCTAAAAACTTCATGTAGTTATACATTTTTATTGCATTATTAAGTAGACTTATGTAGACTGCCTCGTTGGTTGTGTTGGTTGCAAGTACGACTACGGAACGGGAGGTCTTGGGTTCGATTCCCGGGTCGGGCATTACCAGATTTTCTACTTTGGATTTTCTAGTAGTGGCTCGGAGTCTGGATATGTTCCCGGTGTATGGCAC